>APFE031517585.1:0-13655 GCA_000404065.3 Pinus taeda
ATAAGAATACTAACGCAATGCAATTTCCCATTTTTGAAATGAAATATGCTTAATGAAAATTTTTTGTTTACGTAGAAAGTGAGAGAAATGAATCAACTAGGGAAGAATACAATGCATACTTTGACACCTCCCCGGAAATGGAACCAAAAAGTGATGAGCCTCAGTATTGCAATAAGCATGTTGCAACTCCCAAGGCTACCAACTCTAATTATCAATTGGGGGTTCGTACAAACTTAAGAGGCATCAGAACTATATGTGCATTATACAATGTGTCCTTCCTTTGATGTCATGATATATTGGAGTGAATGTAAGGAAATAAAATTCTAAACTAATTTCATAAATGGAAATTGTACTTTAGAACAGAAATTAATGCTAAGAAAGAACAACAAATTGTAATTGAAATCGTAAGAGCATGAGTTCAAATAAATAGGCCTAATATACATTTTAAAAAGGCATGTGCTAATTGGTTTTTATTCTTACTCAACCATTTATTTAGAGCCTAGGGGTCATCATTCAAACCTAAGGGACCAAAACTAATCTTTTTGAGCAAATATGGGCAAGTATATACATGTTGGAAGAGTACTACAGGAAACTACAAGATGTTGCAAATTTACTACAGGAAGTTATAATTCATCGAAAGACCAAGAAAATTAAATCCAAATTCGATGGGACATTTTTTCATTATTGAATAGGATGTATTATGTCTCCATTCCAAGTGGAATCACTCAAAAATACCTATGTTAACCCATGCTAAAAAATAGCATAAAATTACTAGTCTAAAATCTAGAAATTCGAGAACTAGTGAGCTAGTAAATTTGTCAAATGCATAACATAATCAAGTGAAAACGCAACAAGGTAATTTTTTTATTAAATAGAATATTTACTTGAGCTAGTTCAAGTGGAATCAACGCGATTGAATCTCATTAGCATGTTAAAAAATAACATAAATTTATTGTTATTTTCCACAAGGACTTCCAGAAATCTAGATTTGGAAATAAGAAAAGTAATCCAAGTAGATCAATGATTACTATGAACTTCCAAAGTTGTTCCAATGATGACATGACTCTTGTGATCCTGCAAAATAACTTGCTTGAATCATTTAACCCAATCCTACAACAAGAAATCGTTAATACTAAATGCAGAAATAGAAAAAACAAGAACAAGAGATGCATTTAAATAAGAAGTGAAAGTAAGAAAAGTAAATAATACAAAAGGGCTTTGAGGCTTCTGAGATGACCAAGCCCAATGAAACTCAAAGTCCTATGAAGGGGACCAATATTTAGAAGCTGAATAGAGCACCAATCTTCATTATTTCCATCAGTACAATTACATCACTGTAAGAAATGAAAGTGGAGCTACAAAAATACGAGTTTTCTCCACAAGAAGACTAATAAAAATCCACCCCTAGAGGCAAATTAGACTTGGTACTTATCAAATATGATTAGGAAGCATCGCCATGAAGCTTTCTCCACCAAAATCCCTTAATTAGTGGATATGGTTCCCAATACTAGGAATTTGCATTAAATGAGAGGGAATACATTCCTAGATTTTCTCAATCATTGGAGCTCCAGAATCTCTACAATTATTTTAGAATATATTCTTCATTTATTATTTAATATTGATCCTCTTATAATAGGGAGAAAATCCATAAATTATCTCTTCCTCCAAATATTCATAATCTACCCAAGATTCCACAAAAATAAATAATATCAGGCAAAAATATGCAATTATCCATAAACCTTCCTAATGACGTATTAAAGTAAAAATTACATTATCTTATGAAAAAAGAGAGGTATGATGTGCTGAAGGATGGTCAAATAGGCCTTAATCTATGTCTAATTTAGAGGCCCATTAATAGCCACTAAAAGAATCAAGGTACTCAATACATCACTCTTTTGATAAGAATTGTTGAAGGACATGTTCTTTTGTTTTCTCTTGAAGTCCTCTTGACTATTCTAAAGTTAATAAAGGTAGCATACATTCTTCTTCTCCATAGGGTATTTGTATCCAAGAAGTAATTTCATTTTCAAATTGAGCAGGTAGAAAAATAACCAACTTTTGAAGCTGAACTCCATTCGAAATTGTCATTTCTCAACTCCTACAGGAAATAAAGGCATCAATAGTAGCTAGCCATGGTCTTCCTAAAACTATTGGGTGTCTTTCTTTAGTTTTTTTTGGAGAAATTACTACAAAATCTACTGGGTATTCCTAGGAAACCACAACTACTATCACATCTTTAAGGGCTCCAATATGTTTAACAATAGATTTTTATGTCAGTTACAGCACAATAGGTGTGGGTCCTACCTAATTTAGTTGCAGTAGGGTCATAGTATAAATGATAATTGCATTAATTGTTGCCCATAAATCCACTAGAGTGTTAGGCAAGAAAGTTACATTAATTCCTATAGTTACTATTGGATTCCGTAGATATACATATTTTGGTGGCAATCCTGATGTCATTTTTGAAACTTGGTTGACTACCTTAGTGGTTTGGTTATTTTTTTCCTTCCTTATTGGTTTATTTATACAAAGATCCCTAATAATCTTAGTGTTGATGGGTATATCATTAATATCCTGAAGTCTTCTAGGAGGATGTGAAGGTCCACTTGTTTCATCCTTTCCTTTGATATTGGCTTGTAATTGTTAGGAAAAATATTGGGAGTGGGGGTTGAATCAGTATTTACAATTCAATAAATTTTTAGATTTCATATTCATATTTCTATACGTGAATTTACTGAATCGAACCTAGTCATGCACGTGACTATTCTTAAGAGAATGAGCGTATATCTAGTGAACTTACAATTCAGTTAATCCATCATATGTTTGTCTTCAGCTAGTGCATATTTACTTTATTAAGCATTAGATAAAAGTTAACCATGTTTTGTAATAAATAAACAATCACACATAAGAAACGCACATGAACACGAAGATTTAAGGTGGAAACCCAATGCGGGACAAAATCACCTGTTGTTGTTCTCTCTGTCTTCCATTTAATATAAATAGTAAGTTCTTTACAATCTTGTACTGGTGCATACACATACCAGCATGCAGGCATCTACCTGTAGAAGGCTACAACCTTCTCTCATTCTCCATATTCTACTTGAAGGGAGCTCCAACCCCCTGGATCTTATACTCACTGATATGTTTACCAGTACGTAGGCACCAACCTACAGAAGGCTACCACCTTCGCTCTTTCTCCAAGGACCACGTCTCATAAATTTTCAGACTGGATACTCCTGGGACACAACAACACAATATGTAGGCCACATTTCATCACATTTTCATACTGGACCCATCAGTAACATTGAAGGTCAAATTCAATCACCCCTACAATACATCCATCAAATACTATTGCATCAAGCAATCACTAAAACCCAATCATCAATCTCTGATATAACTAAAACCCAATCATCACTTTTGGAATCAACCAATCATTGAAACTTCTAACACAACTTAATCAAACAATCACTAAAACCTTTGACACAATTGAATCACATAATCATCAATTTTTTATACAACTGAATCAACAATTCACTCAATTTGTGAATCAACCACAACTGAATCAATCAATTTACTGAAAACTCAATCAACTGACACTTAATCAAAATTAAACCAATCAACTAGAGCAAATATATCATTGTGACCAGTACACATATCTGAATCCAAAACACTACATCAACAACTAGAACCAACTACAACCACAAAAATCATATTTCAGAATGTATATGCTACTTCAATGAAGCCAACCTACATGTATACGCTACTTTCTATAACCCAACTTGTGTATACCTCTGAATATACTTAATCATAAAATCTTTGAACGAAAAAATGTAACAACCAATGACATTATGAAGATCTACTGTCATATTACAGAGTTCTAAACAAATAGCTGTAGATATCACCCTTCTTACTCAATCAATCAATCAGCCAGACTCAATCTCCTTATACAATCAGTTTTACCTTCAAATCTAATGAAGAAATCATTGACAAACAATAGTAAAACAACATCATTGATCAGATAGATCAATCATCTCTAGACAAAAATATTTTCTTCTGCATATGCTACTTGGAACTGCCTAAACAACATGTATACGTGCCTACACCAAGGTGAACCAACGTATATATCTGCAAATAATAACTTATAACTTCACAACTATTCTAGAATTCACATATACCCATTGTTGGGTCCCTATAATACTAGTGATTACCCCATTACTATTGTAGTTGTACCCTTATTAATATTGTTGTGCCCCTATTGTCCCCATATTGTTATTGCTGTGCCCCATAGAATCCCTCTATTGTTATTTTTGTGGCTTTATATTATTATTGTTAGGTCGGTTGGGTTATATTGTGACTCCTTAGACTCCTATATATAGAAAGGAGGTTTGTAATTTGAATCATCCAAGATTGTTCATTTATGTAATGTAAAGGAGGTTGCCCCCTCGAAGAGGTTGAATTCTAAGGCGTTGATCTATCTTTTCTATATTTTCTTGAGCTAGTTTCATAACACCAATATCATAGCATTTAAAGGAAAAAACATTTGTTAGCACTTAGATCTATCCTATCCATTGTCAGATCACATAATGATAAGTCATTTCAGGTCTTAAGATCTATATCTGTCATTAGATCTCATCCATCATCAAACACTCAGGTGCATAGTTAGTTTAGATAAAGCAAAGCATCAATAACCCATAACATGCATATTTTATTTTGATCTAACTCTTCATAATATTTTCATTACTTTCACTCTTAGCCCTTTCATATTCTCCGCCTTATATACTTACAACCCTTTTCAATAACTTAGAAAAAACAACACTTAGAACCTATTGTATTCTTATACGGGATCAAGAAACCATTATTCTGCTCAATATTGGGGCTAATAACATGGTATGGACCCTTGGTATTTTTTAACCTTCATTTTCGATCCCATACGTGTTTTTCCTCTTTTGAAATTATGTGCATACATATACGCTCCTTTTGTTTTGTGTACCTACTTGTGTACACTACTTGGACTAGATGAAACATTGTATACAACTTAATAACACTTAAGACATTCTTTTTCTTCAATTGCTTGATTCTGATCTGATATCCTTTGCCCCATCATCCTGTTCTTCTATGCCATTACTCTGTTATCTTTGAATATGCCTATTACAATGTGAGTTATCATTACTTTATCATTTATGAATTGATTCCTCTCAACGGCCCTACATTTTGTCACATCTGTAAACACAACTTCAATGCATTATGTCATATCCTATTTATATCTTTATCAAGTAGTCCATTCATAAAATAGGTTTTCTATCAAGGACAGCACTAACACAATATTCTTGTATCAAACATCATTCTATCACATCTAATATTTCTATGTTCCATCATTTTGTCACCTCTGATTTGTCATGTAGATTCATCGAGTTACCATATATTTGTTTTGCTACAAGTGAGTTTCCATAAAGCACAACGCATGCATGATAATGCCAAAAATCCCCCCTTTGGACTTGATGGTAACAACTTTGATGTTTGGTAACCACAACCTATAAATAAGGTCAGGACACACACCAATATGTCCTAAACATCAAGCTACTCTCCAAACACCAGGCTACTCTCCAAACACCAAGCTACTCTCCCCCTTTGGCATCAAGGGGAAAGAGCTGACCAATGTTAAATGAGGACTTCCATATCTGAACTGCTAAATACTAACATTGATCATGCTCCCCCAAGGCACATATTCAATTCTCTGATCAAACTCCCCTTTATTACATGCTGAGATGCATTATACTCACAATTATAGTGTGATATTGTAATTTGTGATGTTTATGAGCCTCTCCAATCGTAATAAAGTTGGATATAAATAACCACTCCTCAAACTTTTTCTTGAAAATTAAACTAAGAGGTTATAGCAAATGTTCGAACTACTTACCTTTTCTACAACGTTTACTGAAAAATCGATAAGCACACAATGTGATACTCTATTTATATATAAAAGTCTTGTAAGAGTCAATGATGGTCCAATGTTATATTGTGCCAAATATTATCTCAGTTTGAAAATCAATCATGGTCAACCATGGTCCAACATTGCATTCAATGATCCATGGTCCAACATTGCATTCAAAGATGGTGAACCATGGTTAACGATGTTTATTTTAGGGTTTATAATATTTATCTTAAGGTTTTTATACCTTGGGTTCATAATATTTATCCCTTGGGTTTAATTTCTTTCTCTTTGGTTTATAATTCCTTGGGTTTTTATCATTAATCCCTTGGGTTTATTAATCTTAAGGTTCATATTCCTAGGATATAATATTATTCATAGTGTTTATAATATAGCCTGAGTGAGCCTAACGGTTAAAACCCTGTGTTTCCTCCTAAGAGGTCACAGGTTCAAAATAAGAGGGGGTAGAGTATGTATGTCTTAATAGACTTAGCAATCAAGTCACTGCACGGATGTGGGTCCATAGTCCCACAAACAAGGGGATCTCATATACCAATGTGGTGTCTGACGGGTTGCGAGCTTACAATTGGATAATAATAATATAATATTTGGGTTAAATATAAATCGTTAGATTATATATTATGAGCAGATCAAATCACATTTGACAAAAAACTTCAATATGAAAATCAACCATATTCAAAGTCTCATGATTTATAATATAATAAAATAATAAATAATAATAATATAATAATAAAAATAAAAATATAATTATGATTAATAATTATTAAATTAATTAATTATATAATTATTATTAATAACAAAAAATCATAATTATATGAAACATATTTACTAATATATTTTTGTTCTAATTACTTTTAAATTGATCATGCCAATTTAAATATTGCAGAAAAGAGAAAATCCATCACGTTATCATATCCAGAAGAAAATGTCCAACCAAACTGAAGAATACGCTCCACGCTTCCACTCATGGTCATATGGACGTTTCGTGCAACTCAAGTCATTGCTACCATTGCCAGTGTCAAAGTACTGCGATTCAAAGTTGGTGAGCCAATTACGTTGCTCAGATATTGTTGCTCCGTTTGAAAGTCAATATTTGAAAGTACTGTCATTTTGTTTGAGTGTCATGTTTATCGTATTGTAGATTCGTGTCGTCGTGTTTGAATGTCAAGTTTGTTACAGCTTCGGGTCATCCTATAAATTTACTTCGGGTCCTTGTGATGATCCGAACCTACAATCCAATGACGAATGACACTTTGGAACAATTCAAAGCACAAGATGTCATTCGCACGAGATTACTCGAAGTTGACAAGTAACGGTAATCCTCCCCAACCTCAAACAATCAAATGAATTTTCGAAAGAACACAAATAGTTGATTATGTTCTGAATTGAAGGGTTTAGACTCTAGAGTGAGTAGGTGATGGATTTAAGGAATCGGTCAGGCCTAACGAAACTTGGGATGAATGTTTCTAGGCTTTTACGCGCTTTGATTTCTCAACATCTCTTTGTCTGCTCAGCTATTCAACCTGAATATGTCAATTCACCATTTTATACCTCTCTTTTCCCTGTGCTTTTGGCCTTGCCATTCTCTATATAACTACATTGTCCTTCCCATTGTAATATATCTTCCTCCAGATATCTCTCAACTTCAGATGATAACGGTTAGGATTAGTTCTGATCAATAATAGCCACGTCTAAGAGCAGTTGTATTCTTGGTGGGATCTAGAGGTTTCTTGTTTTGTCTTGAATAGAAGATCAATATACTACTCTTTTCATTACATTACGTTTTGATTGATTGATGTGGTGAGAGAAACCAACACTAACATCATCAATACTTGAAGTTTTATTATAGAAGACAGGCCATGAAGACAGGCAACTGGTTTCTCTTCTTCTTTTTGGTTTCGGTCGCAGCAATAGTATTGAATGAACGTCCTGTAGACGCAGGTAGAGTCCTGAAAAGGAGGAGTGTTGTAGCAGCCCAAGCTGATAAAATCCCATGTGATTATCACATTGTTCCTAATGGAGATTATGATGTGAGATATATATTGATGAATAAACTTTCTTCTGGTCCAAGTGGAGGAGTAGGTCACAAATGCTCCAATAACTTTGGCCCTGCGAAGATGAAGACACGTGATGCAGCCAATACATTGAATATTAACAAACTTCCTTCTGGTCCAAGTGGAGGAGTAGGTCACAAATACATCAATGCCGAAGGGTTCACGAAGCCATCAGTAGTACCATCGCAGAAGTTAATTACTATGATGCCTTTCAACAAACTTCCATCAGGTCCAAGTGGGGGAGTAGGGCACAACAATAACGATTGATGACATTGTTCAAAACTTATTCGTGATGCTGATCAAGAACCAAATGAATTTGAAAAATGTCTTACATGTGTTACTGTTGATGAACATGATTCAACGTCTGCAGTGAAAAGTAAATGTAAACACTAGTTAGATCGATAGAATTAGACATTATGTAGAAAATAGAAAGTCGAAATTTCATTTAACAAACCATGTTGGGAAGTAATTAAAAGATCTGACACGACGATCATTAATGGAAATATTCTCTTCTAGTCGTGCGATCCAAATTTGAGTCGCTTAAATAGATTGGATGTCTGACCGATTATACTTTATTCGGAATGTTACTCTCGCCATACACCTCTAATATATTGTAAATATTAGAAAAACAAACATAAGAATGTTAGTTCTCAAACGAGGGTTTAAATTTGCTGAAAATTTTATGGAAATTCTGTCACAATTTTGATAAGGAATTTTCTAAATTCTACTTATAGCTATTAAGTTTAAAGATTTTGAGTGTGGAAGCGTTTTTAATTGGTCTGAATGGACTTCCACGGTTAAAAAAAACACTATTCAAACATTTTTAAAAAAATGCTAGATTCCAACGACTTTTGCAAAGCAAAGTTGACCCTCTGTAGACAACGCATGACAAAGTTTTGAAAGAAGATACGTGGCTGTTGTTTCCATCATAAAAGCGGCAATATCAATCTGCAAAAGCCGCATTCATATTTCTAGTTTATTGTTCTAGCTTAATGATTTAAAAAATATGATGAAGATAAAAAAAAATTGAAAAGTAAATATAAATGTTTTCAATTGAGTTTAAGGCTAAAATAGAATTTTATATAAATAATTAATTATTTATTTTTTCCAGAAAAAATTAGAAACTTTCTATTAAGGCAATAAAAAGAGTCATAGTATATGGACTAAAGCATTCTTTAAATTGTATGTTTATCATTTAAACATAGAGTATTAAGTTACGCTGGTAAGGAACAAAAATACTTTCCCATTCCAATGTATGAAAAAATAAGCACTTTCTCATGTGGATGTATGCAAAAATAAGCACTGATTCGAATTCCTAGGCCTCGTCATATGAGGAAAACAGCCCAAACAAAAGCAACAACAATTCAATTATAATGTTCTCCATTGTTTGAAAAACAAGAAGTAAAAAGTAAGCACACAGGAATGATTGTCTGCATTATCCCTATTGACATTTTCCGAGTAAAACGAAAAAAATGTGGTCAAAAAGCAACAAAGAAGAAAAGCCCGAAAAACCAGGGCTAGAAACAATATGTACTTCACAGCACAAAAGGAGGATGATCCGACATGCAAATCACGTCATGTTCTATTTCTCTTATGCACTAGCTGTTCATAACATGTTGTAAACCCTCCTTAGATAGGAGGTTTGCTATCGTGTTTTGTTCCCTCTAAATATGGCACATAGTAATAGAATTAAAATGTTGTTTAAGATTTAAGACTTCTTCTAATAGAGGAGATAACATATAGTTTTGACATTTGTACTCTCCATTAAACCATATGATGACATTCTGAGACTCACCGAAAATCTGAACCCATCTTAATCCTAGGTGTATAAGCCAGCAAATAAGTAGTTTTAAGGTTTATTGTCCTGCATAATTGTTTGTTCCTGCTCCTAGCCCCATCGGGGCTCTTAAGAATTTATGTGAATTTAAGTGGATTACAATTCCTGCCCCACAGATGTTCCTCTGATCAGAGGCCCCATCAAAGGAGGCACAAGGAATATTTCCTCTAATCTGTTCCTCCCTTTCCCCCTCACATTTTATTTATAGATTGGCACTGGTATGCTTTCATAGAAATCTGTACATTCAATCACAATGTGTTCATAAGATTTTATGATCCTTGAAAATTCTCTTGTTCTGGGCCAACCATATACCCCATGCTATTATTGAGGCAAATTTCACATGTTTTCCTCCTTGGTGTCCATCCACCAGTTTTTCCACACCTCCCTAATTATTTCTCCCTCCCATCTCTGAGTTTTCTTTGTCAGCCTCAAAGTCTCGAATCACACACCTCTATTGAAAGGACGCTTTAGGAAAAAATGTTGGATTGGTTCTTCTTCATTTCTGTACAAAGAACACCATCCTAGTCTCATTTTAGATCTCTTTTGGAGATTGTCCCATGTTGGAACCTTATTCCTTAGTATACACTAGAAAAAAATTCTTGCTTTATCTAGACATTTTAGTTTCCATATACGTTTTTCCAACACTCTCTATTTTCCCATCCCTTCTTATACATAAGATAGTTATAACCATACTTTAGGGAGTAACTGCCTATGGGAGCATGAACCCATCGTAGGGTGTCTAGTTTGTTTCTAAGGCGTACATTTGACATCTGAAGTTCCATAGTAAAATGTTTCCATTCCTCCTCCTATTTGGGTTCAAGGTTTAACTCCCTTCCAAATAACCTTGCTCAATGGAAAATTATTGAGTGTCCAACCTTCTCTATTTGACTCAAATTATATACCCCTCTTTCTTTCAAGTGATCGATGATTCACGGAGAGAGAGAGAGAGGTGCAATTTTTTTTTCAAATTTTCCACTTTCATAGAGGTTTGCATATGTAGGGAGAGTGAGAGAGAGAGGCACAATTTATTTATTTATTTTTTTTCAGATTTTGCACTTTCAAAGAGGTTTGCATATGTAGAGAGAGAGAGAGAGGGGTGCAATTTTTTTTTCAATTTTGACTTTAAGGAGGTTTGCACCTTACCGTATATATATATATTATATATAATAATATATATAATTGAGAGGAGAGAGAGGCGCAATTGTTTTTTCAAGTTTGGACTTTAAGAGAGGTTTGCACCTGACTAGATTGGAACCCTCTTGGGGCATGTTATATCCATACTTAATATGGATTTATATTGGTTAGAGAGAGAGAGAGAGAGGCGTAACTTATTTTTTCAAATTTTGCACTTTAAGAGATGTTTGCACCTATCTGGGTTGGAACCCTCTTGGGGCGTGTTAGATCCATACTTAATATGGATTTATTGGTTATACTAACAATAAATTTATCTTATCTATAAATCCCTATTATTATCTTGTTGACATGAAAACATTTCCAGATATCTATATATATATATAATATTATATATATATATATATATATATAGATCATAGATATAATAGATCGTGCATGGGATTAGAATTGATTTAGAATGAGGAAATATTCTAATTATTGCAAACCATAGGTGTTATATTAAAAAAGAATAATATAAAATCTTGTGGTTATAATTTGAAAAAGTGATATAAATAAAAGTAATGAAAAAATAAAAATAAATTCAATTTATTATATTGTAGATTTTTATTTATTAACACCAGTATAGATCCATCTTAATTTCAAAAAACTATCAAATATTTGATTATGCTTAGCTCTTTCGTAGATCTAGAATTAGGATGGATCTATGTTCGTTTGAGCAAAACATGAATACAATGATTTAACTATAATATTTTTTTATTGTCACTTTGTTTATATAATAATTTCTTCCTTTTTTTGTTGGAACAAAGAACAAAAAACAATTACTACCTTTCCACATCTATTGGATAGTAAACCAGGTAAATCATTGGACTAGATTACTATTCCTCACCCCAAGGGGAAAGAGAGACTTCATCAATGGTCCTTGCCCTAAGGGAATCTAAGACATGAAGGGAAAAGTTGAGAGGAATGGAGTTAATTCTCTACAAATTCCAACTTTAGGGGCAAAATGGCAAGCTAGTCTTCAAGGTAAATGCATTTGAAAAGCACCACAGAACCCTGCTTATGAAATTGCGCCAACATCCTTGGAAGATCACCAAAAGTGCCTGAAGGAACACACCATCATTTGAAAATTTATCAGATGATGGTCCTCAGAGAGAGAGTTGGAGTGGTGGATCTCACAAAAAAGGCAACTAAAGTGATAAATTGATCTTTGTTTGGACCCTAAAGATTTCTTTACTATCATTTGTTTGAATTTGGAAGATAAATAAATAGTATTTGAAGGAGGGCCATACTCTTACAACAATGCATATCTCTATCACCAACACTAGGAGGAGTGCTTTAACCCTGATAAATAGGAACTTATCTCTGCACCAATTTGGATACAACTATACTCACTCGGAGTGGACTTTTAGATCCCAAAGATATTGGAATGAATTTGAAATGTTTTGTGTCTATTTGTGAAAGTTTAAAAGGTAACCAAAATAGGGTCAAACATGTCATATGCTCATCTTTTCATATACATGAATATTTCTCAGCCCTTTCTGGAGTCCATAAATCCAAAGTATCAAGGGGAAATCTAGAGTCAACCAATTTATTACAAACATGTTCCCTTCCAATTTCGGTTATTTCATGAACATGGTCACCTCTTTTGAGACAAACTGACCACAAGAAAGAACCAACTACTATGGTTCCAGATAAAAGTGAATGTTTTACCAAAATCACCATTCTCTAGAGGAATTCCAAACTGCGTCCTAACACTAATTCTCTAATACAGGGAGTAAAAAATAGCTTTGAAACCCTAGTAGTGATGGAGGAAGATCCTATTGAGGAAATACCAACAAATATACAGATGAAAGAAAATATCAAAATGGGAAGGAGCAAGAAACCAAACCACCTATCAAGAGGAAAACTATGGAGAGCACTGAGGAGGCTTGTGAAGAGATTCATGTCACTAACCTACCAGAAACTGAGGAGATCACCTAGTTGGATAGGAAACCTTACATATCCTTGTCAAAAGAAGAAAGAAACTTAGTTGATCAACTTCACGAGTGGGTGAAGAAGGATTTGGGAAATTTTCCAGTTGTTCAACGTGATTCCTATGCCAAGGCTCTGTTTGCCTAGAAAACTCAGCGGTCAAAACAAGTTTTAAAATCCCAAGTATACACTCTATAGAATAATTCAGGGAGAAAATCAAGGATATCTTAGTCAAGGATATCGTTAAAGAATAAAAAAAACAAGGAAGGAAAAATAGAAAGGAAGTGTTACAAGAGACATGAGAAGATTTAGTAAAAATGGGCCAAGTAATGACACTCGAAGATTATTATCCAACCCTCCAAAAAACATCCCAATGAAGGTTCTTACTTGGAATATTCGAGTACTTAAAGGCAAGGATTAGGAAAGAGATGTAAAGAATAAATCCAAAAAGAGAAGGCAATGATTTTAATTTTGCAACAAACTAAATTGGTATGGGAAAGAGTAAAAAAAACTAGAATTTTGTTTGAAAGAAAGTCATTATATGTCATTAGATGCACAAGGGACTATGAGAGGCTTGGCTGTAGTATGGAACTCGGAAGAGATTATCTTCCAAGAATGGGTTGCAAGCCCTCGAATTTTTACAAGATTATTCAAATACTTAGGTACAAGTGAATCAATTGTGTTAATGGACCTCTCTTACCAGTCGATA
>APFE031517589.1:0-12932 GCA_000404065.3 Pinus taeda
ATATTAGAGGCAAATAGAATGTTTCTAACATTTTCTTATCACAAAAAGTTCAAAGTTTATCAGATGGATGTAAAACTTGAAGAAGAGGTCTATATAGAATATCCTAAAGGTTTTCGATTTTCAAATAATCTTGAGGTAGTTTGTAAGCTCAAAAAGGAATTGTATGGACTAAAGTAAGCACCCAGGGGATAGTATTGAAAATTAGATGAACACCTACAACAACGAGGCTTCAAAAGAGAAGAAATTGACAATAATTTGTATTTAAAATATGAAAACTATAATATTTTAGTTATTGTTGTGTATGTTGATGATATTATTTTTGGTAGTGATGCAAATTTACTTAGCCAACAATTTTTTGTTGATATCGAAGTTGAATTTAAGTTGTCAATGCTTGGGGAACTCTCATTTTTCCTTTATTTGTAGATTACTCAATCAATGAAAGGTATATTCATTTCTTAAAGAAAATATCTCAAATAAATGTTGAAGAAATTTGTGGTGAAATAATGTTTTCTTATCAGTACACTTGTGTTCATTGGATGCAAACTAAGAAAATATGATGAGTCACTAGAGGTAAAAAAATGTATAAATAAATAACAAGTAGCCTTTTGTACCTAATAGCCTCAAGGTCGGGGGTTGCTACGATGAGCTCTGGCGCGCGCGTTGGCGTTCCGAAGCGATAGGGTTTCTACTGACAGAGAACCTGCGGCGGCAGAGCTCCTGCTCTGCATCTTCAGACCTGATCAAAGCTGCCAGTACTCCTGTACGCAGGCAGATTAGGTGGACCAAATGATACCCCCGCAGGGGGATGGGGCAGTGCTTCAGCCTGTCAATGGAAGCCAGCAAGGACCAGAAGGTAATACAAACACAGACTCAGCCAATCAAGGAAAATCCACACAGGAATCACAGACCACCGTGGATCCTCAAGGCCCAACTGAAAATCTAAAGGTTAGTTCGTCCACCTGTAAACCAGTTGCTACTCATAGGCCAGAAGTTGAACTGCCTAGTGAAAGAATAAATGGAAGAATACAATATATGCACGATCATGCCCTCATAGGGAAATTTCTGGGCTTCTGGCCAAATGAAAGAGCTCTAAGAGGTTGGATAAATCATAAATGGAAGCCAAAGGGCGAAATAACCCTCCTATTAGGGCCCAAAGGATTCTTCACAGCTATTTTCAACTGCTTGGAAGACAGGAATAGAGTATTTGATGGGGGGCCTTACTTTTTTAACTCTGCTGGGCTCTATCTCAGAGAATGGGTAGCACGCTTCAATCCAGATAATGAAGACCTTAGCTATGCGCCAGTCTGGATCCGTCTTTATTCACTTCCATGGGAATACTGGGATGAAGATTCTTTAAAATCCATTGGATCAATGATAGGAGATTTCATCAAAGTGGCTGAAGAAACCAAAACAGTGAAACCCACTACATTTGTCTCCTACGCTCGGATCTGTGTTTACATGGATCTAAAGCAACCTTTGCCTGATACAGTCAGACTTTTCCATGAGGATCATGACTGGGTCCAAGTGATTGATTATGAACAGGTACCTTTTCGCTGCAGGAAATGTCATGCGATAGGCCACTTATTCAGAGACTGTCCCATGAATAAGAAAGAAGCAACACAACCGAATCCAGAATCACACCAACAGAATGGCTTCACTAAAGTAACCAACCGAAGACACAGCAACAAGAAGCCGAATGCTCCTCCAAAATCTTCACCAGGGGAGAACCACAATCCCTCTACCAGCAATAGTTTTGAGGCGCTAGCAAAAATGACATCATCAGATGAACTCAGCAAGGAAAATACAACTCACGAGGCGTCAACGCCGGAGAAACCCAGCTCGACTCAGCAAAATGAAAAAACCCCACAGGTCTCCGACCCTGGAAGCAACCCAGCCATGGATATTGACAAACCTTTGCAAAGTAAGGACAAAGGGAAGGAGGTAGAAGAACACTCGCAAGAAACTCAACCCATGGAAGATGACAGTGATCCAATTGATATTGGGGAACTTGACCTCATAGGAATGGAACAAGCCTGCAAACAAGGGAACTTTGAAAAAATCCATGAAAACCAAGTTGACAATTTGGTGGAAATATTAAGCAAGTCACAAAAGAAGTACTCCCTCGGAATACAAACAGGTAGTAAATGGGATGGAAAATTTGCATTTAAGGACAGCAAAAAAAGAGGCAGGAAAACAGATTTGGAACGAACTATCAAGCTTGGAGCAGTTCTAGTGGAGTCTGGCAGATATGCCAAACTTACTAAGTACTTCAACATCAACTTCAACCCTTCCCAATGAAGTTAATATCTTGGAACATAAGAGGGCTCAACAGCCCCAGGAAAAGTAAACTCCTAAAAAACTTGATCATGGAAGAACAACCAGCAATCTTATTTCTTCAAGAAACTAAATGCTCACTAAAGTTTTTAGAACGAGCAGCTGCTAAAGCATGGGCGGGAGGCCAAGTGACAGCAGTGGAAGCGCAAGGAGCCTCAGGAGGACTTGCAATTCTATGGGATGCAAGAAAGATTCAGTTAAATAATATTCATGCTAACAAAAGCTTCATTCAGGCCAGTTTTCATCTTATGGGTACCAACACTCATGGTCACTTAACGAATGTCTATTTTCCTCAAGAAACGCAGCAGAAAGCAGCAATTCTAAATACAATAGCACAGCTCAATCAGGACAGGAGGCATCCGTTATGGGTCACAGGAGGAGACTTTAACATGATAGCTAACTCAGAGGAAAAGTTAGGAGGACGCTGCAGAACCAACAAAGATGGAACACTTCTAAAGGACTTTATTCAGAGCAACTGGCTTATAGATCTTCCTACAGCTAACGGTCTTTATACTTGGACGAACAAGAGGATTATTCCCATGCAGATTGCTTCACGTCTTGATAGGTTCCTGATCTCTGACAATGCTATCCATGTGGGAGGCGAGTTCACAGCACATATCATTCCTTTCTCAGGCTCGGATCACTGGCCCATAGAAATGATTTGGAATAGACCGGGCAATAACAGCAAAAAACCATTCAGATTTGAAGCATTCTGGCTCTCACATCCTGATTTCAAGGATTTCATGTCTACAACTTGGCAAAATAGAAACCCTATAGAACACTCCAAAATGGCCAGATTCCAAAAGAAATTGAAGTTCCTAAAAGGAGAAATCAAAAAATGGAATAAGGATAAATTTGGCAACATCTTTAAGGAAAAGGAATCGATCCTTCAAGAACTCAAATCCATTCAGCAAAGATTAATTTTAGAAGGACGGATGGAGGAGCTAGCGCACAAGGAACAAGAAATGGAAAGCAAACTCCAGGAACGAGAGCAACAAGAGGAGGTTCTTTGGAGACAGAAATCCCGCATCCGATGGCTGAAGGAAGGGGAGAAGAACACCAAGTTCTTCCATCGAACCACAGTGCAACGAAGAATGCACAATCAAATTTCTCAGGTTATCAACGCTCAAGGCGACAAACTGGAGACCCAGGAAGACATAGAAAAGGAATTCCTCCATTATTTTAAAGAAATGAGTCAAGAACCAAATCTCAATAGAGATGAGGCTATAAACAACATCACCAGGAATATCCTGCGCCTAGTGCCTGAGGAACAAAACTCCCTGCTTCTTAAACCCATCAGTCTACAGGAGGTGGAATCCGCTGCAAAATCCTTAAAAGCTGGTAAAGCTCCAGGCCCCGATGGTTTTTCTTCCAACTTCTTTCATTACTTCTGGGAACTAATTAAATGGGAGGTGTGGCAAGTGGTGGAAGAGTCTCGAAACCTTCGATGGATGTATCCAGGCCTCAATGCTACTTTTCTCGCCTTAATTCCTAAATTGGAGGACTCCAGCACCCCAGACAAATTCCGACCCATTGCCCTATGCAATATTATCTACAAGATTGTCTCTAAAGTAGTGGCTGTAAGACTGAAACCAATCCTGCCAGGCATCATCTCCCCGGAGCAATCAGGATATGTTGAAGGAAGGCAAATCACTGATGGAATAATTCTATCGCATGAAATCATACATTCTCTAAAGCTTTCAAAAAAACCAGGTATGCTTCTAAAAATTGATCTCTCCAAAGCTTTTGACAGTATAAGCTGGGATTATATGAAAAAAAATTTGAGTGCTTTTGGTTTTGCCAATACTTGGATCAGATGGATCATGAATATGGTCTCTTCTTCCTTCTTTTCCATTTTGATCAATGGGATTCCCTCTGCCACTTTCCGCCCCTCACGAGGATTGCGGCAAGGCGACCCCCTGTCTCCCTTCCTGTTTATAATCATGGCGGAAGGTCTGGGAAGAAGCCTTCATGCTGCCCTTCAGTCCAATGCTCTCAAAGGCATCTCTCTACATGGCGTGCCCACTGTCTCACATCAGCAATTTGTCGATGACAATATGATCTTTGGCCACTCTTCTGTCCAAGAAGCTCGATCTCTTAACTCTCTGCTTAACATTTTCTCCACTGCTTCAGGGGCTTGCATCAATAGAATCAAGTCTCAGATCTTCTTTTTTAACACCCACCCGACCTCACAGAGATCCATAGTGCGAATCCTGGGATTCTCCATTGCCTCCTTACCATCCACTTACCTAGGCGCCCCATTCATTGAGTCAGCCCGGAAACATTCTTCCTGGACAACCCTTTTGGAAAAGCTGGAATCAAGACTCCTGTTTTGGACTCACCGCTCCCTAAATATGGCAAGTAGACTTGTGCTCATTAAAGCTGTCTTACAATCCATGCCTCTATACTTATTTTCTATTCTGGAAGCGCCAAAGTGGGTTCTAAAGGCCATAAAGAAACTGCAACGTAACTTCCTGTGGGGCAGTTCTGGTCACAATAGGAAGTGGGCGTTAATCAAATGGGACAAAGCATGCCTCCCAAAGAAAGTGGGAGGAATTGGCCTCAGAGATCCTGAACACAGCAATGTGATCATGGGAGCAAAAATTTGGTGGAAATGGTTAGCCTTCCCAGAAACTTTATGGGCAAAATTCTGGTCTGCAAAATATACCAGCAATCTACCTCTTGAGGAACGTATAAGAATGACAGAAACTAGCAAAGGCTCAATCATTTGGAGTTCTGCGATTATGAATATAGATCTTATATAAAATCATAGTTTCTGGGAAGTGAAGGATGGTAGTATTGCTCGTTTTTGGATGGATTCTTGGCAACAATCCCCCTGTCTGGCCAATGTCATTCCAGGAATTCCTGCACATCAAATGCACCTATAGGAAAAGGTTCATCATTTTTGGCATGATCATCGGGACTCAGATCACAGGATTTGGAGAAAGACTCAAGAATTTATCCCAGATAGTTTAGAGGCTGCCCAACACTCCCTTGCTGAAGAGCTCCAAAAGAGACAAATTCTCAAATCGACCGAGCAGGACAAATTAAGATGGGGTTATGAAGAGAAAGGAACTTACACGACCAAAGAAGCATACCACATTATTATCAAAGATCAGCTCATCAAGGACAAACTTTGGGAAAAAATATGGAGCCCCCCGATCTGGCCAAAAATATCTACATTCCTCTGGCTTCTCTCCCACAACAGGATACTTACCTGGGATAACCTCAGAAAAAGAAAATTTGAAGGACCCTCAATATGCCTCAACTGAAAAATGGAGGAGGAAACTGCTGTGCACCTCATGCAACTATGTCCTTTTAGCAGAAAAATGTGGGAGAAAGTCACTTTTCGATGCCAAAAGGAAGGCCGCGAGATAGGAAATGTAAACAATACTTTACGTAATTGGCCTCAGAACCCGTATCAAAGTAGCATCCTGAATTCACTTTGGCAAATAATCCCGGGAATTGTTATGTGGAATCTCTGGAAAGAGAGAAACCGCAGAATCTTCAAAAATCAATCAATGGATGTGCAGCAAGTTTGGCAGACCATAGTCATGAATGTACAGGAAACTCTATCCATCAGAAGCTGGTCACAAGAGGATTTCCCATCCAACAACAAGGAACAAGCAATTTGGAATAATTGGCAAATTCACTTAAGTTCTACCAACTTCCTCTCAAGAAGTATCAATAAACAGAAGGATATCCCCTCTCACTAGACCCCTCCGCCTCCCAATTCGTTCATGCTCAACTTTGATGGGGCTTCCAAGGGCAATCCGGGAGCTACAGGATATGGTGGGGTTTTCAGAGATCACCAAGGACAAGTGCTAAAGGTCTTCTTTGGCTCCATTGGATGGAATACAAACAATGTCGCTGAACTTGAAGGATTATGGAAAGGTCTCAACATTGCCCAAAAGGACAGCTTTTTTCCCCTAATTGTGGAAGGAGACTCTCAAATCTTAATCAACATGGCCATCAAGATTCAACAAGGAACAGAGGCACAGAAGGTTAGTAGGAGCTGGAGAATGGTCGCCAGGCTGGAGCTACTTCAATTCTGGCTAAGGGACAACAAAGTTGCAACCTTCAACCACATCAGACGCGAAGGGAATAAATTAGCAGATTTCTTAGCTAACCTAGGAGCCGAAAGAGGAAAAGACCATTTTGAAGGATCCCTTCAAGGTAATGTACCAGTGAATGAATGGTACACCTTCCAGGAAATCTCAAAAAAAGATGTTCAGAGGCAGAATCAAGACCACCTGGATGCAGGTGTTATTGTCTGATATGAAGTGTCATTACACCCCACGCTCAATCCACATGGCTTCACGTCCTCGACAGGTGGTTTCCATGTGCTTCGAGATGGTTTTGGGTTCCATTACCTCCAGGAGCATTAAAGGCCCATCAATACAGGGGCGCTCTCAATGTTCAGCTGACATTACATTAACCATGGCGCCAACATTCCTCTGTTCAGAAATGCGGGTTGGCACAAGTTTTGATAGTTTGGTTCAGGGCACTGTGAAGCCGGGAAGCTCTGCACGTAATCTACCCATCCTGGCAGACATTCCTCGCCCAATCTTCACGGGGATTGTGAAAATAGCCCAGACGAAAGTGCAGGCGATAATCCGGCAGCAGACTCTTCAGGGTAATTTCTATTACGGCATTTGCAGCAACAGCAGTAGGTACAGAATTGTTAAGCTTAATTCGCACAACCTTGTAAAGGTTATCACGCTCTTAATGGCTCCTCGCGCTGGTCACAAGGTGCCTCGCAGAGGTGGTCATTCCAGTAAGACAAGCGGCACTAAACGTAGCGAACTGCCCAGTCCGAAGCGAATTTCACCTTTAGCGTGTGCTTCGCCTCCCTCAGGTGCCTCGCCTCCTTCAGATGCCTCGACGCATTCAGAGGATTTAGATAACACTGTTCAGATAGCAACATTTCGCTATCGCCGCTGAATGAACAAGCCAGTGGTCAAGGCCCGCATTACTGTAATCTTTGATGAGGAGGACGAAGAGGAGGAAAGCTGCACAAATGATTCGGGGAAGAAGACGCCCACCCCCTCAGAAAATTCCTCCAAGGCCAAGGATAACTCCTACAATCCAGAAATACAGAGCAGAATTGAGGAGGATAGCACTGAAGATTACTCAGCAGAGCAGGAGGAAGCCGCAAAAGAACTCAGCAGTCTCAAACGGAAAGAACCAATGGATTCTGCTGAAGGAATTCTGCAGGCTCATATGGATTCCCATGGTAGCAAGCTCAGCCCCACTCAGAGTGGCTTGAAGAAAGAGGAAGAGGAAGACTCTCTGGATTATGCTCTGTACCTCAAGCTGCCTCCTGGTTATGACTGCATCGAGGACGTTCCAGAAGGGGTGGAAGTAACTTGGGATCCAGACCCGATTCAGGCAGCTGAAGCCCAGAAGAAGAGAGCGATGGATCGCGAAGTTGAGGCGAAGAATTCTAAAAGCAAATGATTACAGAAGTTTCTGGGGTAAGCCTGCCCTCAGGCGAACCTCATCCTTTTTTATCTTTTTGTAATGTCTAGGCTTTATGGCATGCAGTCTTTGAAGTTTAGCTGCCTTGGATACTCGGTCTATTGTAACAGATCTCGGGGTCTGGCCTTCCTAGAGGTTTTTTGTCTGTCTCAGTCAAGTTTGATATGTCCAGGTCGGACAAGTTCCAGTTCAAGACATTCTTTTTTGGTTTTTTGTATTCTCTGGCTTATACAAGCAGAAATACCAGTTGTAATGAGAAAATCCATGACAGAGAGCAGATCAATTGCTCTCAGAGGTGTATACCTCTTGTAAATATATTTTATCCTTTTTTAATACATTAGCCTAGTCTTTACACAGAAAAAAAAAATAGCCTCAAGGTCAGACATTATGCAAGTCGTTGGTGTAGTTGAAAGGTATCAACCATACCCCAAACAAGGTAATCTCTTAGTCACAAAGAATATTTTCAAGTATTTAAGAGCCAAAATGGACTATGGCCTATGGTATCTAAATGGAAAAAAACTTTTCTCTTACAGCATACACATATGTTGATTGGGATGGAAGTGTATATGATATGAAAATCACAAGTAGTGGTGTTTTCTTCTTAGGGAAGTGTTTGATGGCATGGCTAAAAAAAAAAAGAAACGTCTATATCACTTTCTACCACCGAAGCCAACTACATACCAACTGCAACAAGTTGCACTCAGATTCTATGGATGAAACCAACATTAGAAGACATGCATGTAACATATGATGAACCCATTCCCATTATATGTGGCAACACAGGTGTTATCAATATATCCAACTTTCCAAGCATCATATTCTTCACTCAAAGACCAAGCATATTCCCATAAATTATCACTTTCTTAGAGAATAAGTGGCTAATCAAATTGTGAAGATGGAGTATATATCCACAAAAGAACAATTTATTGATAATTTCACCAAGCCTCTTGCCCAAGAGCCTTTTTAATATTTAAGGAAAATTTTGGGAGTGATTTCTTACTCATCTCTTCACTAGAAAATAAGTTGATCATCTAAATATGTCATAAGGATGGTTATATGATTTGAAATAAGAAAAGAGGCCAAGTTTTAAGATCACTAGGAGTAGCACAATTTTAGAGCGAGTACACTAAACTATGAAATATAAATTTTGCATGTTCTTAAGCCTATATATGTTTTTATTCAGTTTATATCACTTGATTTTTACATGGCAGTAACAAGCATGTGAAATAGAAACTTCAAATAAATTGTCTGTTATATCCATGGTTATACCTCAAGCTCTTTAAGGGGAGCATCATAACATGGGGAGTAACTAAATCCCTTTGTCGTTGATGTTAAATGGAGAGAGTGATCAACCATTGGCTCTTCAAAAGTAAAGGGTGAGAGTGACTAGAAAATGGTAAACAATGATAACTTCTTCAGCCTAACAATAGGACGTGTTAAAGGGTGGTGGTGTTTCCATCAATGAACAACAATGTCAGGATGTGTTTTCATTAATTCCAAAGGGGGAGATTGTTGAGTATGTTGGAAGTTGTTGGCAGTAGTTGTCATTGATGTTAAGTCTAGTCATTGATATCAATTGATTTCAACTTTAGGGGGAATTTGTTGAGTAGGCATGCATGATGCATATCCTATTATTGATGTCTTAGTTGTTTCTCTTAAGTTAATGATGACTAGGTTGTTTTTAATCTATATTTGAAGCATTTTGTATGTGAGTAACTTACTTAAAATCACATGAAAAGTGTTTGGCTCGATAGCCCTCTCAAAGTTATTTCCAATGGTATATGACACTTAGCATAACTCCCAAGGGATAAGGAAAAATTAGGGTTTGAAGTTCAACATGGTTCCATGGTTCATGGTTCCAGTAGACACCTAGCCATTTGGAGTTGGAGTATGGTGGATGCTAGTTGAAAAGCCAAATGGGTAGATCACCAGATCCCAAATTACATAGTGCTCAACACTAGGTGGACCTAGATAACTTGGTAAAGACAAGTGGCGGACCAATGATGTGGCCCAATGAGATGATAACACATGGCGATGATGTGTACATGATGATACATGGCATTATGTTGTCATGACACATGGCGGGTGGATTTGGCCTTTTTAGGTTGCCAAGTGGCCCTTTTCTTAACACATGTAAAAGTGATGTGGCATGACACATGGAAGAAAGTGATGTGGTAGTGAGTTGGAAGGTGAGGTGGTAGAGCCTCGGGAATCATGCCAGGGAGTTGTTTTGCAAGGCTCCACAGTGTTAGGCTTATTGGAAAATTTTCATCTAGAGATGCATGTTCATCCAACAATCGTACCTAGAAAATGTGCAAGCACTGAAGTGAGGTAGTGGAGACTCAAATCCTAAATCATCTAATTAGGGTTCAACATATAGTGTCAAGGCGATTCATCTAATCTAGCAACAATGTAGAATTGGTTCCTAAGAGAAAGATGGACCTGACCACTAGATCTTCATATATAGGCTCTGGAATAAAGTGAATCTGATTAGCAGTGGAGCTTTGGCATGGTTGCAAGGGATGGGGACCAAATCCATGGATCCCGAATTTATCAGAATGCCCAAATTTGGTTGATGGCTGGTGAAACAACAATTTGATTCGTCGTAGCATCCATTCACAAGGGGCCTTGTGAGAAATGAAAAGGTGTTCAGTGAATCATCAGGTTAGAAGTTCTTTCACATCAAAACAAACTCAATCAATGAGTGGTAAGAAATGGCCAATAGTTGAGCTTGAGGGGCAAGCGGTGGTTAGTAGGCGAGCTTGGGAAATGAGTGGTAGCTAAAAATTGAGATCGGGTGACAAGTTGTGGGTGGATGGGAGTTAAGGCCCAAGCTCTGCATCTCGATCATATGGGGCTACCTTGTGAGTGTTAAGGATCCTATCAGCCATTAGATGTCCAATCACAAAACATAATGCATTTAACAATCTATTGGCATCAAGAAGGTTAACCTCCAAGTCTTGACCCACAGTCATATGCACCAAGGAGATAAACACTAGGGTCTATGAGATGAAAATTTAGCATTCAAATGCCAAATTATGTTAAAGAATTAAATTCATAGAGGAAAATAATGAAAGGTGTTGTATATATATACAAGGCTAATAAACGATGTTGAATGTGTGTTCCCATGCAAAAAAGGGTGTGGTAGCTATTGTTAACATGAGGAGAACACACAACTCGAATAGAACGAAGAGAGGAAAGGAAGTTGAGTAGTAGAGAGCTTTATTGCAGATCTAAAATATAGTTGGAGAGTAAATTATATGCAAAGTGATCATTTGAGATCCAAAGAAGCTACACATTTAAAAGTTTCGAGATATGAAAAATTAAGTAGGATATTACAAAAAATGAGATGGATTAGAGAGAAAATCTGAGTTTGAGTTATTGTAATTGCAAGGAATCTTAATTGAATTGGAAATTATAGAAGAATAGGTAGATACTAAGCAAGAAAAACACATTTGAGATTTAGCAATTGTATCAGTGGTATCTTTAATTAAAAGGGTTTAGATTTAAATGTAAAAATTGTTGAAAGAAGGATCTAAAAGGATGAGCAAGTAGGTGCTTGTAGAGTGGGGGGATTGGAGTCTCCTTAAGGTTGGTGCCTATAAATATCAAAGAGTTGGTGCCTCCAACAGGTTGGAGGTTGAAAACTGTGGGAGTTAGTACTTCCATCAAGAGGTTTATTTCAAAGATAAGGGGTTGGAGCCTCCTACAGGTTGGTTCTGTTGAAAATAGCAACAAGAAATGTTAAAAATAGAATCCAGAAATTCCAGTTTAATTTTTCCTTGAATTAAACTAAGAATTAAAATCGAATTTTATTCTCACAACAACTTGTAATAGTTAAATAGAGTGAGTTGACTTAGTTAACTTAGGAATTTTGAGTTAGAAGTATTTCTGAAGTCATGTATATGTTCTCCCTATATTATAGGGGTCCATTATGAGTTTACTTGTGAGTTGTAATTAGATAACTCATTTTATTGAGTTAAGTTAAGTTAAATTAGTTCCAAACTATTTGTGTAACCAATAGTGAGTTAGCAGTCAATTGGTGCACTAATGCACTAACTAGTGCTACTCCAGTTAACTGAAGATTCCCTCATCAGAAACTCATGCATGTCGATTCTGAGAAAGACCCAGTTGAGACTAGAGTGCAGGGACAGTGTAATATCAGTTGTATAATTTTCTGAGTTGTACCGATGGTGCATGAAATGAGGAACTGAACCTAGAAGGGGTTGTGCAGTTTTGGATGCACTGGTTTCCCTCTAAGATGGGCTAATCAAACATAGGAATGGCAAAAGGAAATAGGGGCTTGGAGAGGAGTAGAAGAGGCTAAGGTTTGACTTGAGCTTGTTTGTGAGCTGGGCGATTGATCATACTGAGTGATGGGATTGTTCTTGTGAGAACAAGCATTGTATTATCATCTTGGATTTTTTATTAATGCAATAAAGATAGTGGGGTTTTGAGTTGTGGCTTTCCCCGGATATTTACTGTGTTTTGTGTCATTGATTTATCTTCCTCTTGTCGATTATTTTTTTCATTGATATATTGGCTTTCATTGGTTGACAGTAGAAGTAGTTTCTTGTCTCTTGCTTTAGTACATTGAATGAGATTGTGAATCTACAAGATTTCTATAGGTTCCTAGATAATTTGACGTAATATACAGTTGGTGCTTACATTTACATAATAAATAAAAAAATATGGTTTTCTCTCATATTGAGTTCCTTGTTTAATCTTTATGTGATTGGAATATTATTGTCTTATTGAATGTGTTTATTTGACTAATTGATTGTTAAAAGTGTTAATATTGATTCACCGAATCTCAGTATTTTCTTGGTTTTCAACAAAGTTTAACTTCCAGCTCCCAAGATAGATCTATCTTAACTCCTCATCTATAATGCTCCATCTTAACTCCTTATCTATAATGCATCAAGATTAATCAAAACTTGAAAATGGTTTGTATCAAGTCCATGTTAACTGTCGAAATTCAAATATTTTGTTTATAGCCCACAATGAGATATTATTTTATTAGTATTAAAGAAATTATGTAAAAAAAACTATAATAAAGAATTAATTAATTTATCAATAACTTCCATTTATATTTTCTTACATAAAAAATTAATATA
>APFE031517589.1:13040-40399 GCA_000404065.3 Pinus taeda
ATTAAAAAAAAAATAAGTATTATATAAAATAAAAAATAAATTTGTTACTACAACCAGATACACTTAGATCTCTCTTCTCTAAAAACAAAAACATGTTTGGTTTAACGTAGTCTTGAAACTGTAAAACACAGGTTTCAATCTTGAAAGTATCATCAAAAAGTTTGTTTTGTTAGAGCATAACAGTGCGCAGTGAAAATAAAAGACAAATACAGTATAAAAATCATACACAAATGACACAGTGATTTAACGTGGTTCAGCCAACCAATCTGGGATATGTCCACCAAACAGAGGCATCGGAAATCTTATTATTAATCAGGAGATTACAATAATTTATTTCCTCACACTCTCTACCAACATCCAATATCCTGTACGGGCATATTTTTATAGCTAAGAGAATAAAACTGACTCATAAATTCTCTCACAACAAATATAGGATGCATTAACTCTTTCCCAACAAAATAGAGCTAATATAGCAACAAATCCTATTGTTGTCACCTACATGAGATTTTTGCCCAATTTATTAAAACCGAAAAATATCAACAATCTCCACCTCTACAACAATTAGCCTGATACCCTGTTTCTTTATTATTCTTATCTTTTCTGCAAGCCAAGAGAAGTCAAACACCAATGTAGCTTCTCTAACAAAACTAGTTTTGTGAACATGTCTGCACAGTTCTCCTTTGTATGCACCTTTTCAAGAGAGACTCCCCTTTCAGTGATAACATGTCTTACAAAATGGTACTTGATCAGTATATGCTTTGATTTACTATGATAAGCTGGATTCTTAGCCAAATGCATTGCACTTTGACTATCACAAAATAACTTGATGTTGTCCTGCAACCTACCAAACTCACCAAACAAACCTTTCAACCAAATCGCTTCTTTGCAAGCATGAGAAGCAGCAATGTATTCTGCTTCAGTAGTGGATAAAGCAACAATGTTCTGTAGCTTTGACATCCAGCTAATAGCTCCACTTGCAAGAGTAAAGACATACCTTGAATTTGACCTTCTCTAACCCAATCACCTGCAAAATCCGAATCAACATATCCACAAACAAATTCACTACTCTTAATATAAGTGATACAATAATCACTTGTGCCTCTCAAATACCGAAGCACCCATTTCACTGCTGACCAGTGTTCTTTACCTAGATTTGCCATATACCTGCTGACAACCCCAATTGCATGTGAAATATTTGGTCGAGTACAAACCATCACATACATCAAACAACCTACTACATTGGCATACGAAATTCGAGACATATATTCCTTTTCTTCATCTGTATTAGGACATAAACTAGAAGAAAGCTTAAAATGGGAAGCTAAAGGGACTAACACAGGCTTCACATTGTTCATACCAAACCTCAAGAGTATCTTCTCAATATACTTCTGTTGTGATAGCCACAACTTACCATTGCTCCTGTCTCTGAAAATCTCCATGCCCAAAATCTATCTTGCTGCTCCCAGATCTTTCATATCAAATTTCCTTGCCGTCTGAGCCTTTAACCTGTTGATCTCTTCTATGCTTTTGCTTGCTAAAAGCATATTGTCAACATACAACACTAAGATATTGAATATGCCATTACTTAATTGCTTAAAGTAAACACAATGATCATATTCACTTCTTATATATTTTTGACTCAACATGAAAGAATCAAACTTCTTGTACCATTGTCGAGGCGTCTGCTTCAGACCATACAATGATTTCTTGAGCCTGCAGAAAAATTTATTATTACGATGATGAACAAACCCTTTCCGTTGTTCCATATAAATTTATTCATCTAATTCTCCATGTAAAAATGCAGTCTTAACATCTAGTTGCTGCAATTCTAAATCAAGCAAAGCAACTAATGCTAACACAATTCTAATTGAAACTATTTTAACAACTGGTGAAAATATCTAATGAAATTCAATGCCTGCTTTCTAAGAAAACCCTTTTGCGACCAGCCTCGCTTTGTACCTTTCCTCTGTGTCATTCACACCCTGTTTCAATTTGAAAACCCATTTACTTCCCACAGTTTTCTTGTCTTTCGGAAGTTCAACCAGATCCCATGTGCCATTCTTACCTAAGGCCATCATTTCGTCCTTCATAGCTACTTTCCACTTGTCACTTTTCGAACCTTCTACAGCTTCCTGATAGCACAAAGGTTCATCGTTGTTAGCGGTAAATGCAACTAAAGTAACATAATCATCATACCTTTTTGGAGGCCGTTTCATTCTTGTAGACCTCCTTAAAGATGTTTCTGGTGCTTCCACAATTGGCTGATTACCATATGTAGGAACTTCTTCATGATCAGCATCTGAGACATGTTCATGATCTACATCTAAACCTTGTTCATGATCTGAATCTGAAACATGTTCATGACTTGCATCTAAACTATGTTCATCTAGACTATCATTAGAAGTGGTTTCAAACTGAATGGGTTGAAAGTCAGATACATCATCCTGTTTCAATTTATTATCTACATGTAACTGTACAAGAGAGGATTCATTAAAATTTACATCTCTATTGATGATGATCTTGTGGGTAGTAGGATTCTATATCCCTTTGTTCCATCACCATATCCAACAAAGATATACCTTTTTGAATTTGGATCTAACTTAGTTCGCTGATGTTTCGGCACTAGAGCAAATGCATCACAACCAAACACTCTGAGTTGATAATAATCACAAGGGTGACCTTTCCATACCTCTTGAGGAATCTTGCATCCTATCATCGTTGATGGTGATCGATTTATCACATAACAAGTTGTAGCCATCGCTTCTGTCCACAATTCCTTCTGCAAATCGGCGTTACTCAACATACTCCTTGCTCTCTCTAAAAGAGATATATCCATGCGTTCAGCAACTCCATTTTGCGGAGGAGTATAAAAAGTGGTCTTATGTCTCTCAATCCCAGCGTCCTTGCAATAATTGTCAAACTCCTTGGAAGTAAACTCACCACGATTGTCAGTTCTTAAACATTTTATTGTTCTACCAGTGATGTTTTCTACCAAAGATCTAAACTGTTTGAAAATTGTAAAAACATCAGACTTCCTTTTCAACATGTAGACCCACACTTTCCTAGAAAAATCATCAATAAACGATACAAAATATGACGAGTCACCATATGAGGTTGTAGGGGATGGACCCCAAACATATGAATGGATATAATCAAGGATTCCTTTACTAGTATGTTTGCATGTTTTAAACTTTTGCTTACTTTGTTTTCCAAATAGACAATGCTTATAGAAATCTAACTTTCCAGACTTTAGATTAGGAAGTAACTTACGATCAGCCAAAATCTTTAACCTTCTTTTCCTCATATGGCCCAACCTTTGATGCCATAAACGAATAGAACAACTGTCATGTTCAGACACCGTAGACACATGATTTGACCTTGTTCTTCCTTCTAACTGAAATAGATTTCCTACCTTCTTAGCTTTCATTACTAGTAAAATACCTTTGTAAATTTTCATTACTCCACCTTGAATTACAGTTTTATATCCATTTGTGTCAAGTGCTCCTAGTGAAATTAGATTTTTCCTTAATTCTGATACATGTCTTACATCAGTTAAAATTTTGGTTGTCCCATCAAACATTTGCAGCTGAATACTCCCAATTCCCACAATATTACATGTGACATCATTACCCATGTAAAAGACTCCATCATTAATTGATTTATACTTCTTAAACCATTCTCTATGAATGCACATGTGGTTTGATGCACTAGAATCTAACAGGCAATGTTGATCATGATTTGACAAATTAACTGATAACACTTCGTCACTCATACCTGAACCAGATGTCGAACTTGTATCTTTCGTGTTTTCTTCTTTCTTCTCTGTCGAAGAATCTTCTTTAGAAGTTTGTTGTCGCTTCCAACAGTCCTTCTTCAAATGTCCCGATTTGCCACAAAACCAACACTTTACCTTACTCTTCTTCCCTTTCAACTTTGAACGTGAGTCGGTCTGCCTACTGAAGCATCTTTCCTTAGAATGACCTCTGACCATCATTGCTTCTGATGTAGAGGTTTCTAAATTCAACCTTCTCCTTGTTTCTTCAGATAATAAAGATGCAACTACATCATCAAACTCAAGGGTTTCTGATGAACTAAGACTTATAGAAGTAACAATATGATCCCATGACTCGGGCAACAAGCACAATAAAGTAATAGCTTTATCTTCTAATTCAAATTTTACTTCTATACTTTCTAATTGCACCAGGAGAGTATTAAAAGCATTCAACTGATCAGTAATCGATGTACCTTCCTTCATTCGCAAACTGTACAACTGTCGCTTCAGGAGAATCCTATTGGTTAACGATTTTGTCATGTACAGCTTCTCAAGCTTCGTCCACAAACCAGCAGTTTTTTTCTCCGACACGATATTAAACAAAACATCATCCGCCAAACATAGTCGAATAGCACTCAAATCTCTTTCATCCATCTCGGTCCACTCATCATCTGTCATGTTGTAAGGTTGTTTGGATTTGCCCATCAACGCCTTTGCCACACTTTGTTGTACAAGTAGATCGTACATCTTCACCTTCCAGATCTCGAAGTTGTTTTTTCCATTGAACTTCTCGATCTCAAAACGAGCACTTTGAGTTTTTGCCATATTGTATCAACCAAAAAAAAATCTCCAATTCCAACTTGTTAATCAATCAAATTAATATCTAACAACAAATGCCTTCGCCTTCTACTATACTGCCTTTATCTTATCAAAACAATCTCTCTGCTGTATAAAACTGCAGATTACACAAAAAAAATAGCAAAAAATTGCATTTTTACCAACACGGTTCTCGGTTGGCGTGCCGAAAGGGACTTGGCACTACCTAAACAGCAGACAACCCATGCCAGAGGCAAAATCGGTTAGAGTACCAAGATTGGCGCGACTATACCCATCGGATCCGCGCCAATCGGGATATTGGCACTCTGGCACGACTATTAAGGTTGGATCCGCGTCAATTGGTGCGTCTATTCCGCGATAAACTGCGCCAATCCGTTCACTGCCTAATATTGGCGTGACTGTTTAGCCCGAAATCGCGCCAATCGCCAAATCTTGGAAAAACTCCACCTGCAGTAGCTCTGTCGCACGCACGCACCTGCTCCAACACGCTATGATACCAATTGTTAGAGCATAACAGTGCGCAGTGAAAATAAAAGACAAATACAGTATAAAAATCGTACACAAATGACACAGTGATTTAACGTGGCTCACCCAACCAATCTGGGCTACGTCCACCAAACAGAGGCATCAACAATCTTATTATTAATCAGGATATTACAATAATTTATTTCCTCACGCTCTCTACCAACATCCAATATCCTGTACGGGCATATTTTTATAGCTAAGAGAATAAAACTAACTCATAAATTCTCTCACAACAAATATAGGATGCATTAACTCCTTCCCAACAAAATAGAGCTAATATAGCAACAAATCCTATTGTTGTCACCTACATGAGATTTTTGCCCAATTTATTAAAACCAAAAAATCTCAACATGTTTATGTGTAAACTGGTGAACGAATTTACACACTAATCCACAAATCATTGACGTAGATTAGATACATCGTCGTATATGATCTACGTAGTGAATGCATGCATTTTGAGTCGTTTTTATGTCTGAAGTGTCGATGTTTTTATGGGTTTCGAGGATGAACAAAATGTTAATTCACTCTAGAACAAGGCTTGATTATGGTTTTGAACTTGATTAACCAGTTGTTTGCATGCCACTTCTGAATTTGTTGAGTATGACACGGCTTGGTGCTACTCTTGGTATTACATGCAAAAGAGTTAAGTATGGATTTGTGGCATAGGTAATGAATGCACATATCCATAATTATAATTATGATTGAGAGCTAGAAATAAGTTGGGCTGAGAAATTAATGGCTGCCCTTGATAAGGGTTTTTATAGGGAAATTGTGAATTTGAAAATTAGGAATTTGGGTTTATTTTGGAAGCTTTTATCAGTTGAAAGTACTTTGTTACCTAGCTTGTCACCATAACAAGTTGTAATTATAAACGGTAAATAATTAGTTTGTGTGTTTGGAATGCGGAGTGACTCTTGTATCTCTTTGTAGGTCGTGTCTTGATTGAGAAGGGCATAATTCAATAAGTTGATATTTACATGTTTACATAGTTGACTTTAATTTTTGGTACTCGTTAATAGCTCTCTGTTTCCTTTCATTTCACTAGATTTTTCCCTTGTCTATGTCCATACTCATAGTCACAATTATATATTCTTTCATTATTTATCATGCCAACAATGTCTGCTCTAAAAAAATTCTTCAAGTTTACTAGAAATTAGTTTCCAAGCTATTAGTATCTCAAAACCCTATTTCAACCTAGGATTTTATGAAAAAATTTAGTTACAAGCATTATAGGGGGAAATTTTATAAAATACTCATAGTTCATGGAAGTTGTGAAATACCTCATACAAATAATTGTGAGGATCCCTCATAGGGTCCTCTAACTAAAAACTAAATTTATCAAATTTTAAACACAATAAGAAGGGAAATAAATTATTTATATCTAATCATTTATTTGATGACAATATACAATTAAAATTTATCTAGCACAAATTAAATAAATAAGAATTTCATTGCAACCATTTACATAAGTAATCAATAAATTTAGGAATGTATTTTCTAATAGCTTAGTTGAGATACTCCTGAGATCTTGACTCTGTTCAGATGCTCCTCTTGACTACCCTACTAGATTTGTCTCCCATCCAACTAGGAAGTATTTCCTAGCCCAGGGAACCTCCACATATTCCCTAGCCCAAGTCCAACAAGATGTAGTGTGTCCAAGTTTAACAAACACTCTACAAATCCAAGTTTGTATTCCCTCATTTACCTCTCCATTCTATTTCTCCACATTCTTCCCCCAAAACACAATCCTCCAAAACAAAATCAAGACCAAGGATTCTCCCCCTCTCCTCTCATCATCCTTCCCCTTTTATGCCTCTTCCTCCCATCCACCTCAACCACCTATCATTAATGTCATGACTACCCCTCATCCTTTCATTTAGTATCATTGACTTTTCTTACCATATCTTGTTCAAGTAGATTTGAGAAGACATTTTGGGGATAAGATATGAATTTTTAATTTGGAAATTAATTGGAGAAGACCATATCTTCTCCCAAGTAGATTTTGAGAAGACATCTTGGGATATGGATATTTTAATTTGGAATAAATGGAAGAAGACGATATCCTATCCAAAATTAAATTTGAGAAGACAAGTTGGGAATTGAATAATAACAATAATAAAATTTACAGTTTCTCAAATGTAGGTATATACCAATATTTCTTGATAATTATAAGTCAATATTTTTAGGTAATTTAAACACTAATAAAATTTGCATGATAAGATTAAGTAAGGCATTACAATAATGGATTGGTTCATTCTCAAGCCCCCATTTCAACTATTAGTCCATTTTTTCATGTGACTATACCCTATATTCACTCATTGTTTTGGTTCGTGAGCTTAAACCCTCATTTAAAAAAAAAAAGAAAAAGAAAAAATAAAACCTAACTCAAGTCATTCATGTGTTGTGTCATTTTCTATTACTCTAAGTATTTATAGCTATTTTTTGAAAATTATATTCAATTCCTGTCAATTTTACAATATGACACAACGAAAATATCAAAACAGTGATAAGAGAGATGAAATAAAAGAAGAGAAAAATCAAGCAACTCAAATGGCATTTGTTCGAAATTCAGAAAGGCACTCTTTGTTACTTCATTAATCATTGTACTCCTTTCTCTCACTTCCCAAACCCTCATTTTCCCTTTGTAAAGAGAGCTTTTTGGCCTATTTCTTGGATGCAAGCTCGTTGTAGTGATTTTAAAGGGAAATGTGTTGACGCTTTTTAAGTATCAACTTGATTTTGGTTATATGTCACTATTAATATTGTGACTTACTTGCATATATGAGTTTTAATCCACACAGACTAGTTAGGATGGGTTGAGGCGGAGGAAATAAGCCCCATGGTATTTTGGATAGTGGTAGAAATAAGAAAACATGCTTCTTTGTTCACTTTAATACTGACTCAGAAGAATTTCACCAATTGGAAAATATTGGGAACCTTTTTTCAAACTCTCCCAGTGTCACGTATCAACCTCTAGTCTTTCAGCAAAGTGTCTCTTCCCCTATGAGGCCTCATCCAAATATTCATGAAATTCATTTGCAAAACCCTGCCAATAATTCTCAAAAAAATATTCATGTCGATGGTTGGAACCCATCACCAGACCCTTCTCACAAAAAAGATAAATGTTCGGGACAAATCCTCACCAATTATGCTCATCGTGCCTTTGGTCATTCTCATTCCTCTACCACTCATTAACAACTTTCTCCATATGAAGTGCCTATTCCCAATTCCAATCACAAACATACTATGCATGTCGCTACTTAAATCATTGATGCTAGTCCAACTAATGCTCCTTCTACTAAAGTTGTTGTTGTTATTCATTCTGCTTCTAAATTTGTTTATTCTGGTCCACTTCCAGTAAACTCTGCTAGTTCTAATCATTACAATTCCTAAATGCTCTAATTTTAGTCTTGTTTCTACAACAACATCTATGGAAGAAAGAAATAAAGGAAAGGAGGTTGTGTCTAATGAAAATCTTGCAAAATCATCTACACTATAACCAATAATTTCAATTGAGAAGCTTTTTCTCGAAACAACCCATAACACCACTATTTTCTCTTATATATTTTGAATTATTAAGTTATTGATACAGTTTTGGAACCATATATGGTTTTGGTGATCAACTCTCATGGAAATTTTTGATGCACTTGTTTTATGGACATATTAAATATATACTTTTTGCAATTATTGAATGAGTGTCAATTTTGATAATTGACCATGATGTGATGCATGCCTATGTAGAGAGCATGAGGGATTATCATGCATGATTTGAATTTAATTTTTGAAACATGATGGTGTGATATGATGAGATATGCATGTCTGTCCTCCATCCCTCTTGAGTCACTGGATGTTCCCTATTCATTAGGAGACAAACATTAAAAATATTTTCCTCCTTACCTACCCAATTTATTTTGTTATTAACTTGATTAAAAATTAAATAAAATGGTTATGTGATCGTCTCAAAGGAAGCTTGACTACAAATACTTGCTCGAAGAAGGATAATGGGGTCAAACTTTATACAAAGTACAGAATGATCTAGTTTGATTACTTTAGTTTTGGGATAATTTTTTGTGTTGTTTTAAATATGTGGAGCTTATAAAACTCTTGTTACATGGTTTCTTTTAAGTAGTGGTGATGAATAGAGGTATCAAAGACTCCCTTGCTGAGTAAGGTATTTTTTACTTTAGTCATTGATGATATTATAATTGTTGTATATTTTTCATACTGATAATTAGCATTTTTGTGCAGTAGTATACCGGTGTCCAAAAGGTCTCACTAAGCTAGCTACAATGAGGCCAAGGCATATTTATTATTCATTGTTAGTTGCATTTGATTTATACGGTTCATAGATGTCATTTGTAAAAGATATTATTGTCACAAATTATTTTAATCTAACAAGTTTGCATTTATTATTTTTCAACAATATTTTCAAATATGCTCAATGAAGGATTTTTTTCTTACATCGTTATTCTATGCTCCATTCCTATTGTTCATGTTATTTACTTTATTAATTACAATATCTTCTGTATTATATATAACATCTATTATGTTGATAAGTTCCTATTTTAAACACAGACAATGAATTTTCTTTTGAAGTTTATTATGCATGATTATGATTACATGTTTTGACTATTTTTCATATGTGTTATGCGTTTGATATTTTTAAATTTACCATATGTCAATCACTTTAATTCTATATTTTTAGATTTGTGATAGTTATTTGTGGCTGACATAGATGTACTAATATGATATCTAGATTGATGTTAGTTGTATTCAAGTGTTTAGTAGTTACTTTGAAGTTATAACATATTTCAAGAAGGATATACATTCTTAGTAACACTCCCATATTTCTTGGTTTTTCCCACAAAGGATTTGAAAAATGTTGAGTGAATAATGTTTCTATTTCATCCATAAACAAAGGCACATTCTAGTTGTCAATGGGAAAGCTGTGTATGTATATGAGTTTCTTGAAGGAAACCCACATATGCACACCAACTGCTAGAATAGAAATGTATATATGGAAAACATGTTTTTTTTTAAAGAGTTTGAAGGAGAATTGAAGTCCACAACTACAATGGCTTTAGGCATTAGGCCCAATGAATGCATCTTATGCATAAGTATGGAAAAAAAATGTTATAAGAATTCATCTATACAATAGCTACTCACTAACAAAAAAACTAGAATGTTGAAGGAATTTGACCTTTCATGAATGTTGTTGAGAGTATCACTTGCACAACCCTATGAATGTGTTATAACGAATTGGAAATTTGGATTTCCAATAGTACATAGAAAAGTGTCTCTAAAGCTTTGTATTTTCCCATAATATCGATCATAGTAGTTAATACTTCAAGGGATTCATTTGTGCAAATAAAACCCACACTTAAGAGATGAATAAGGTGGTTGAGCTCCTTATATCTTATAGTCCTCATAACTTTCCTCCTCAATAAAATCCCATTTACAACTTGTCTTACTTAGTTCAAGAAAAGCACTATCCACTCCTTTTGCATCTTTCTCCCTTCCACAAACACGTTTTGAGTGGGATTATGTCTAGTCAACATCTCCACTAACATAATGTCATGACATCAACTTTTGTCATGACATGACTACTTAATCCATATTCTACATTAATATCTTCTCATCCTAAGGTTTGTAATTTATTAATTTTAATTAAAAATGTAAATTTTCAACATTGTTTACTATGTTATCTAGTTCATGTAATATCTTAGTATTTCTTTTTTATATGTTATCTATTCCAAATCATAGTAATATAGCCAATGGATCCTTTGAATACATGTGTTAAAATAAGCCTTGAATTTTTAAAATTTGCAAAACATATCAAAGTGATGCCAAATTCTATTAAATATACGGTATCTTTTCCAAAAAAACATCTTTAATTTTTATATCACAATAAAACACTTAGATGAAACAATAGTGATGGAAATATCACATCCATAACTATAGTTATATTCAAATTTAAAACAACTCAATTCATTTTCTTGTTCACCATCCGACTATACCCACAAATTCACTTTCTTCCTGACCATCCGGATATACCAACTTCCCTAGGCTTAGGCTTATATTTAGTATTAATGAGTATCAAAGATTTAATTTGAAAGTTTGAACAAGTGATTGTGATTTTAATACTATTATTGGGCCAATTTTACTAAAACTTTGCATTCCCTGTCAAAAATATACGAAAAAGATTTTCATATATAAAATTAACAATAAATTTATTAATACATCTTGATACACTTGAGATCCGAAATGAATTTTGAAAGCCTGTGATGCCACTTAATCAAAAACTTTGTTTGTGACGTCACTCTCATAGAATTTAAATATTGTGACGTCGCTCTCACAGAAGATTTTCTTTCCTCTTGTTTGTGACGTCGCTCTCACAGAATTTAATTCCATAAGTGAAAATTTTGGGAAAATATCAACGGATGTAAATATAAATACGAAAACAAAATTGCTCTACATATTTTTATATAAATTTAATTTCTTCAATGTTATTGATTTTATTACAATATTTTTATTATTTTTATTTTTATTTAGCCAGGAATGTTTTTATGAATTATTTTTCTTTATTAAATTTATATATATTACGCCGAATATATGAAGATATATATTTGTAGCATTAGTATTACTGAATAAAAAATCCAAATTATTTTGTTTGAAAAAACATCTATAGATATTTTATTTAAAAGAAAGAAGAGTTTTATATTTGTAGCATTAGTATTACTGAATAAAAAATCCAAATTATTTTGTTTGAAAAAACATGTATAGATATTTTATTTAAAAGAAAGAAGAATTTTATTTTTTAGGAATATAATTTTCACATTATATATTTATATGAATTTAAATTGGTATTCTTAAAATTTTGTAAAGGGAAATGAAAATCTCAAATTATTATAGTTTTTATGTTTTAAATAAAGGCGTTAATGTCAAATTTCAAGAGTTATTTTTTCTCTATGAAAATTTTCCTTAATTTCTTTGTTTTATAAGATAATTTTCAATCTATTAAATGGAGAAGATTCACTGCAATGTGAAAAGATCCAATTTATAATTAAGACTATGGATATATGTCAAATCTCGAGGAAGAAAAACCTAAATTTTATTGCTGTTAAGATAGAGGGATTAGAGCCAAGTGTAAGCAAGATAAATTGCTACCATATGTCTAGAGGCTCTTTGCCTCCTTAAAGAAAACCAAACATCAAGTTTGGAGATTCAGTTGTGGATGCGGTCGCTGGATCCAACTCTACACATCTTAGTTTTGAAGGTATTTTTCAAATGAAATGATAAGTGTAGGTACTTGGGTGGGTGACCAAATGCTCTGGCTCTAAAGAATGGCAAGAAGATGATTTTTTGACCTAGAGATACAAGATAAAAGAAGAGCCACCTAATATTGAATGTTGTGCTCAAGGATTTTTAAGGTTGTCGTCCTCAAGATAATGATTGTGTTTTTCTTATTAGTAATTATAGTATTTCCACCCTGTTAGCCCTCAGGTGCAGTGCTGACTTTTTGGAGGTCAACGGGAAAATTCGGTCCACTTTGCTATTCATGAAAAGGGTCCCACATAGGCCGCTATTCCTCTTCTTCCCTTACCCCACTCACACTTTACCCTTTCTCTTTCCTAACTTAGCCTTCATATCCCAACAAACCCTCTTTAACCTTAGCTCCAAGTGCCAAGCCAAAAATAGCCATAAAACCTTACCCATACGTCTTATGCGCTTATAACACATTCCCCAAAGAAATCTCGTACCTTCACCATCTCCCTCTGTCGTTGATCTTTTCCCGCTAATCCAACGGTCCACATCCCATTCGATACACCAACATGCCCGATCATTTCCCACCGTTAGATCACCCCCATCAGATCTAATGGTCAATGCCCATATTGCACGGACAACAAGCACAAAAGGTACTCGCATGATGAGGGTGGTTTTTCTTTCTCCCACCACTACGTGTCATCCATTGAATGGCATTAGGCTAGTTCTAACACTTACCATTTACCACCTGATGCCCGCGCAATAAAAACAATTACCACTTAAATCAAACCACTCCGCGCGTTATCGCCCACACATCTCCACCACCCGATAACCGTCCAATTTGTCGCCTGAAGATCTAATGGCCTAGACATGTTCCACTCCCACCTCAACCGCTAACCTCCAAAAGATGATCTCCACCGCACACCTCCCTTGATCTGGCGGCCGCCATTCACGGTCACTCCCAACCGTCCATCTACCCATGCACTCTATACTCCACTCCCTGTCTGTTGCCCGAAGAAGAAGATGGCTGGCTCTGTCAGTCTGGTGACAGCCTAACCATGAAACTGAATTAAAGGAAGAGCATGGTCGGGGGAGAAAAGGACACAACACGACTCAACAACCGAATTAAACAGTCATGGCACTCCACTGGCACAATCAATCCAATCACTTGGAGGACAGCATAGTACTAGAACCGGTCAAGTTTTCATAGTGAAGAAAGCAACTACGTTCAAAGACGCTATCAGACAGTTAATGGTGGTTGGTGGTCAATTATGATCCCTCCCTCCCTAAATGGCTAAGATCCATTGTAATGATAAGATTATAAATAGCCAGACGAAAGATATAATCAAGGTTGGAAATTGTGTTTCGGTTTAGCTTTTGGAGACTGTAGATACTCTGCAACTTGCAGCATCTCATCTTCATTTTTAGCAATGCAAGCTTCTTTTGTTGTTACATGCTCAATTTCCATTTCCTTTCTGCTCTAAACTTGTACTTGGAGTGTTTTATTCATGACATATTCTAGGCCTAATGTTATATAACTATCATCTTATCTTTGTATTAGTAAATTGAATGTATCAGTGAGTAGGTCACTCAAGTTTCTTCTATGTCAAATGCAAGACAACTGTCATCTTATCTCTACGTTGACATATTAGATTTGCAAGTTTCCTTACTAGTTGCAGCTGGCCATCGTACATTCTGTATGCATCTGCTGGTGTGGTTAGTATGCCTCATCTATTCACCTAATTCCCAAATTGTTGAGCATTGGTGGTCTAAAGCCTTGTAGTTTGAGGGTGTTCATGCATGTCTGGAGTGAAAATAGAGTAGAAGTGGTTATCTGGCTTGAAGCAAACCATCACCCATCCCAATAAGTTCCTAGAACCATATTGAAGATTATATGTTACAGGCATCTTCGAGCTACAACTTAGGAGAGTTTTTTGGAGCCCTAACATAAATGGCGCCGCTGCCAAGGGGGGAAGATTGAAGCTCAGCTTCCCTGGGAGAACGACACAGATCCAACTTTGATGATAGAAAAAGTCTGGGCACATTTTTGGTTGTAATCATCTATCTGGCAACTCTACTGGAGGCCGAAAATCTTGGCGACTCCACATCACAGTTCTGGCTCAGTTCATGAGGCACACTCGGAGAAATCCTCAGAAATCACCAGCTAACCCGGTACCTGACCAAGAGAAGATTATCAAGCAAAGAAAGACATCACAAAAGGGAGCATTAGGATTAGGTAAACCTAAGCAATCTTATGCATCTCTGCAAGAAAGGCTTGTAACAGAGCACATACATGTTGAGGATATAGCCTTTAACACTAGCAGTGAAGAAAAATTTTCAGAGATTCATAAAGCTCCTTATTCTTTAGGTCCTCCTTTGGATTTTAGCCCAAAGGAAACCTCCCCTCCTGTCCATCACATTCCTTTAGCTCTGTCAATCATTTCTCAACTTCATACCTTTTAGACAACCAACACTCTTTCATCTACCCCAGTCATGGCAGGCCCACAAGCACCCATCAAAATGGAAAGAATCATAGCTGCTAGGTATGGGCCCTTGGTATTGCCTACTCTTTTGAATGCCATGCCTATAGGAGAATATCAAAAGTACATGCCTAAGTTCACTGGGACAGAGGGAATCACAGCAGAAGAACATCTTGAGTCGTTCTATAGCTATGCTGATAACCTTGATGTCAGTGAAGATGATGTTTGGATGAGAGTATTTGTCCAAAGCCTAGATGGAGAGGCTAGAAAATGGTTCAGAGAATTAACCCCTAGGTCTATACCAGACATTGAGGCCTTAGAAAGATCTTCTCTATTATCATACTGAGTTTGGCAACCTAAAAAGGGAAAATGGGGAGTCATTGTCCAATTTCAATAAAAGGTTCAACTGCATGTACAACAAGATACCAGCTGAAGTGAAACCCACTCCCACCTCTGCCAAGCTCACCTATGCCAATGCCTTTGATTCTGACTTCTACCTACTATTGAGAGAAAGAAGATGTGCTTCTCTGGCTAAGATGTAGGATGCAGCCTTGGAGGTGGAATCTAATATCATGGCTGCAGAGAAACTCAAAGGACATGTTGACCGAAGGAGATAGAGGGGTGAATCTTCTTCATCTTCAGACCCCAAGATACACAAAATGACCAAGATGATAGAGTCATTGGCCTCTAAAATATCCAAGCTGAAGGTTGAGCAACAATCAGGGAAGGGAAGGGGTCCTAATACATTTCCTCCTAGAAACCCAAATCCATATAGGAGAGCAAATGAACAATTACAGATCATGCAAAGGGGAAAAGAGGCTAATGAAGAACAGAAAGTGAAGACTCCTTTCTAGAACGTAGTCATGGAGGAGGAGCAGTTTGATGAAGAGGATGATATCCAATACATGGAATACAAAGGCAGTGCTTCCTTTTTAACATTAGCTGCCTATGAGGAGTCATTACTCAAGGACTAGACCAGCCAAGAGTGGGACAGAGAAGCTGTCCTACAAACTGAAAATTAGTAGAGATATAACCTGAGGTCAAGGATGAGTAATGGCAAAGAAAGCCCTGTCCAAAGAGTTGTTGTCCCCATAGAGCAGCAGATTAGCAAGCAGAAGCAACCAGGAGCTGATACCAACATCCTCAAAGCACCAGCTCAAGAGGTAAGAGGTCCTGACAAGTCCCCTTCCCCTTTTAGTTTTGAATCAGAAGTCGAGAAGTTGAAAATATTTGTACCCCGGATAGAACTAGTAAATAATGAGGCCTTTAAGAAACCCATCCTTGATGCCCTTGAGCTCAAAGCCACACAAGCATCAAATGACTGTGTCAATTTGCAAGATGACAAACCTGCAGTTTTGCTTAGCCCGATGACTGAACCTGCTGATGACAATTCCCCATCATTTTATGTCTCCCTGACCATTCACAACAAAGTCCTTCACAATTGCCTACTAGAGACGGGCGCCAGTCATAATCTAATTCCCAAGGCTGTCATGGATGAGTTGGGCCTTGATATCACCAGACCTTATCATGACTTGTTCTCTTTTGATTCCAGAAAAGTGAAATGTCTAGGGTTGATCAAAGACTTGGCCATCACCTTATCTCAGCTGCCCATGAAGAGCATGATGATGGATATTGTGGTAGCAGACATCCCCCCTAAGTTTGGCATGCTACCTTCTAGAGGATGGATTAAGAGTTTGGGTGGGACATTGCAAAATGACCTGTCCTATGCCATTATCCCGGTTTTTGGGGGAGAAAGCAGAAGGTTGTATAGGGAATCCCAACTGGCATATATCAGCAGTGATGAAAAGAATCCCACTAATCATCCCATTTATGCTGTGGACACTGATTTTGGAGCATGTATTCTCCAAATTGAAGAATCCCAGTTGGCCTTAGTGCAGCTCAAGAAACCAGTATGCCAGATCATGGAGAAGGAAGGGCCACAGATTTGGGATATGTTCTTTGATGAAGCTTTCTCTAGGGAAGCTACAGGAGCAGGTGTAGTGCTAATATCCCGAACACAGGAATCCATACATCTGTCTTTCAAACTAAATTTTCAGGTCACCAACAATATAGTAGAGTACGAGGCTTTGATATTGGGCTTAAATGTTGCTAAAGAAATGGGAATCAGAGACATAAAGGTGTTTGGAGATGTTGATCTCATCATTCAACAAGTGAACAAAACGTTCCAAGAAAAACACCCAAGGCTGAAAGCGTACAGAGATGAGGTATGGAGGCTCAAACATTCTTTTAGCAGCTTTTGTATCTCATATATTCCCAGAGTCAAAATCAGCTTGTTGATTCCCTTGTTGTGTCTGCTAGCATGTTCATTTCTCCTATGCCCCCTAAATTGGCTTATAGAGTTCAAGTAAAATATAGACCATCTCTGCCTGATAATGTAAAATACTGGAAAGTTTTTGAAGATGATGATGAAGTCAATAGGTTTATTCAAGCCATTGAGGAATTCTCTGAAATGCAAATTGATCAAGAAAATGAAGCCATGGAAGAATGTCACCAGTCACAGCTAAGAAACAAAATTGGCCAAGACAATATTTTACAAGTGTCTAGTAACCATATACCTAAGGGGTTGGTGCCTTTAGAGAAGTTGTTTGACAATAATGATGTACCATATAAGACTTCCCAAAAAGAAAATAAGTCTGCAGTCCATAGGCATAACATAGGGAGCCCAGAGCATCCAAAGCATATAAATCTGTCAGCCCACTTGTCTACTGCCCAAAGTTCTGAATACTACACCCTAATGAAGCAATTTGCCGATGTCTTTGCCTGGGAATATGGTGACCTTAAGACTTATGACAAAAGCATCATTCCGCATAAGATCCCACTAGAGAAAGACACCATCCCCTTCAAGCAGAAGCTGAAACCCACAAACCCTCTGCTACTTCCTTTGATTGAAAAAGAAATTAAGAAATTGTTGGCTGCCAATATCATAGTTCCCCTAAGGTATTCGAAGTGGGTAGCCAACGTGGTAGTTGTGAGGAAGAAAAGTGTGGAAATTAGGTTATGTGTTGACTTCGGGAACCTAAAAAAATGCTCTAAGAAAGACAACTATCCCCTGCCTAAGATGGAACATTTGCTGCAAAGGGTTTCAGGGGCTAGAGACATGTCTTTCTTGGATGGGTTTTTAGGGTATAACCAAGTTGCTGTACATCCGGAGGACCAAGAGAAGACAGCATTCACCACCCCGTGGGGCACTTTTATGTACTCCAAGATGCCCTTTGGGCTGATGAATGTTGGGGCCACCTTTCAGAGGGCCATGGATATAGGGTTTGTAGGAGAGAAGGACAAATTTGTCCTTATCTACCTTGATAATATAACAGTTTACTCCAGCAGTCATCAGGATCATTTGTAGCATTTGAAGAAAGTGTTTCTGAAGTGTAGAAGGTTTTGGATTTAAGTAAATCCTAAGAAGTCACAGTTTGCTCTAGAAGAAGGGAAACTGTTAGGACATATAGTTTCTGCTGCAGGTGTCAAGATTGATCCAGAAAGAGTTAAAGAAATACAGACATTGTCTGTCCCAAGGTCGAAAAAGGACATTCAATCTTTTCTGGGAAAAATCATCTTTGTGAGGAGGTTTATTCCTAATTTTGCAGAACTAGTGAAACATATCACCTCCATGTTGAAAAAGGGATTAGAGATTAAATGGACCGATGCAGCAAGAAAATATTTTGAGGCCATCAAAAGAGCTATTATGGAAGCTCCCACTCTGATCAGCCTGGACTATAACAAGGAGTTCCATATCTTCTCTTTTTCTTTCTGTGACACCCTTGCAGCAGTCTTGTTGCAGCAGAATGACGAATGTACAGAGCACCTAATGGCCTTTTTCAGCAAAACTTTGAGGGATGTTGAATTAAGATATGACATAATTAAAAAGTAGGCTTATGCTCTTATTAAGTCTTTAAAGGCATTCTGAATCTACATTCTGCACTCCAAGGTGATTGCCTACGTACCCTCTACCTCAGTAAAGGATGTCCTAACATAGCCAGATGTTGATGGAAGAAGGGCTAAATGGATTGCAAAGCTCATTGAGTTCAACATAGAATTGAAGCCCACCAAGCTTGTCAAAGGCCAGGCCCTAGCTAAGCTTATGGTTGAAGAAAATTGCAGCCTACTAGACATAAATTGCATAGGTGCAGATTCAGAAGTTGAACAAGTAAAGGAGGCAACAGAAGAATGAAGGCAGAGCTAGTCATTGGATGAGAATTTGGTTTCTTGCGAATGGTATTCCAGTATAGCTCATTTCTTGTCGAAGCTAGAGGTTCCCCCAGGCCTTATTTCAAGCCAATCCAGGACCATTAAGCTCAAAGCAGCTAAGTTTTGCATCAATGAGAACTTTCTTTATTGGAAGGAACCATATGGAATCCTCTTAAGATGTCTAGACAAAGAGCAATCTGTGGAAGTCATGCACCAGTTCCATTCTAGCATCTGTGGAGGACATCATTATTGGAAGACCATAGCCCACAAGATCCTGAGAGTTGGTATTATTGGCCGACTCTATTTTATGATGTATATTCGTTTGTGAAGTCTTGTGACAAATGCCAGAGGTTTGCAAGAAGACATCACCTGAAATCTTTTCCCCTAAAGCCAATACACACCAGTGGCCCTTTCCAACAGTGGGGTTTGGATTTCATAGGGGATATTAATCCACATTCCACTGACCAGCACAGATGGATTTTAGTAGCCACTTGTTATTTTACCAAATGGATTGAGGCCATCCCCACTAAGAAATCTTATCACCAGGTTGTCATCAAATTCTTGACATAAAACATTTTCACCAGGTTTGGCTACCCAAACAAATTGGTTACAGACAATGCATCAGTTTTCAGGGCAAAAGAGCTTGTGGACATGTGTGACTCAATGGGCATTAAACTAGTGCATTCCACCTCATATTATCCTCAAGGTAACGGCCTAGCAGAATCATCCAATAAAAGCTTCGTAATGATAATCAAAAAGCTACTGGAAGACAACAAGTGGAGCTGGGATTCCAAACTAAAGTTTGCATTATGGGTTGACAGGGTTACCACCAAGAAATCCACAGGAAATTCTCCATTCAAGATGGTATATGGCACTGAGGCTGTGTCTCCAATCCAATTGATCCTCCCTCTGGCCAAATTCTTGCAAGAAGAGTAGAACGAGGAAAGTGACATGGAAAGGAGGATGAGTGACTTGGCTGAAGTTCATTAGATCAAAGATCAACTGATTGAGAGGTTTGCAATACATCAAAGGAAAATCAAGGAAGCTTTTGATAGAAATTCCAAGAAGGACAATTTTCAAGTTGGTGACTGGGTCCTAAAATGGGATGCACTGAAAGAAAAGAAAGGAAACCATGGTAAATTTGATGCTCTGTGGTCAGGACCATTTGTCATCTCTCGGGTTCAAGGAAACAATACTTTCATGTTGCAAAGTTTGGAGGGAGAAACATTTTTTGATGGCCTAGTCAATGGGTGGTTTTTGAAAGTTTATTTTGTTTAAGGCTTTCAGGCCTCAGTGTTGTAGATATGTTATTTGTCAAAGTTTTAGTGTAGGCTTAGATAGAATCCATGCCCAATGGAATACAAGGTAATATTTCTAATCTTGTTTCTTATGAAAAAGGCAATGGTCTACGGTTCTTGAAACCTCACAGGGAGGATTTCATCCCTAGAAGGAGCCATTGTTAGCCCCGAGGTGCAGTGCTGAGTTTCTGGAGGTCAACAGGAAAATTCGATCCGCTTTGCTGTTTGTCAAAAAGGTCCCACATAGGCCACTATTCCTCTTCTTCCCTTACCCCGCTCACACTTTACCCTTTCTCTTTCCTAACTTATCCTTCATATCCCGACAAAGCCTCTTTAAACTTAGCCCCAAGTTCCAAGCAAAAAATAGCCATAAAACCTTACCCATACATCTTACATGCTTATAACACGTTCCCCGAAGAAATATCGTACCTTTACCATCTCCCTCCACCGTTGATCTTTTTGTGCCAATCCAATGGTCCACGTGCCATTCGATACACCAACATGCCTAATCTTTTCCCACCATTAGATCACCCCCATCAAATCTAACGGTCAACGCCCATATCATGAGGAAAACAAGCACAAAAGGTACCCGCGTGATGAGGGTGGTTTTTCTTTCTCCCGCTACTATGTATCATCTAGTGAATGGCATCGGGCGAGTTCTAACACTTACCATTTACCACCCAATGCCCACGTGATAAAAACCATTACCATTTAAATCAAACCACTCCGTGCATTATCGCCTACACATCTCTACCACCCAATAACTGTTCGATCTGTCACCTAAAGATCTAATGGCCTAGACATGTTCCGCTCCCACCTCAACCGCTAACCTCCAAAAGACGATCTCCACCACACACCTCCCTTGATCTGGCAGCTGCCATTCACGGTCCCTCCCAACCATCCATTGCCCCATGCACTCCATACTCCACTCCCTGTCTATTGCCTGAAGAAGAAGATGGTCGGCTCTATCAGTCTAGTGACAGCCTGACCATGAAACCGAATTAAAAGAAGAGCATGACCGGGGGAGAAAAGGACACAGCACGACTCAAGAACTGAATTAAACAGTCATGGCACTCCACTGGCACACTCAATCCGATCTCCTAAAGGACAGCACAGTACCAGAACCGATCAGGTTTTCATAGTGAAGAAAGCAACTACGTTCAAAGATGCTATCAGACAGTTAATGGTGATTGGTGGTCAATTATGATCCCTCCCTCCATAAACGGCTAAGATCCATTGTAATGATAAGATTATAAATAGCCAGAGGAAAGATGTAATCAAGGTTGGAAATTGTGTTTCGGTTCAACTTCTCGAGACTGTAGATACTCTGTAACTTGCAGTGTCTCATCTTCATTTTCAGCAATGCAAGCTTCTTTTGCTGTTACATGCTCAATGTCCATTTCCTTTCTGCTCTAAACCTATACCTCGAGTGCTTTATTCATGACATATTCTATGCCTAATGTTAGATAACTGTCATCTTCTCTCTGTATTAGTAAATTGAATGTATCAGTGAGTAGGTCACTCAAGTTTCTTCTGTATCAAATGCAAGAGATAACTGTCATCTTATCTCTGCATCGATAGATTAGATTGGCAAGTTTCCTTACTAGTTGCAGCTGGCCATAATACATTCTGTATGCATCTGCTGGTGTGGTTAGTATTCCTCATCTATTCACCTAATTCCCAAACTGTTGAGCATTGGTGGTCTAAAGCCTTGTATTCTGAGGGTGTTCATGCATGTCTGAAGTGAAAACAGAGTAGAAGTGGTTATCTAGCTTGAACCAAACCATCACCCATCCCAATAAGCTCCTAGAACCATAGTGAAGATTATATGTTACCAGGCATCTCCGAGCCACAACCTAGGAGAGTTTCCTGGAGCCCTAACACACCCATTGATTGAAAATTCCATAAGGTGTTATTAACAATCCCTACCTAGTTTGTTGTCTCAATATTGGTTCTAATTCTTCTGATAACTTTTATTTGGTTTCTCCTTTAACATTACTTACATTATATATATTTTTTTCTTTTTTCGAGCTTCAACTAACTTATGCCATTCCTTATTGTAGCATAGGGTTTTCCATATTCCTACAAAAAGTGGTGGAAAGTGCATTATTTTGTTTATGTAACAATCCCTCCCAACCCCTTGTACTATCTTAGGCTATGAAAGGTGCTACCTATTAATTTGACTCAATATCTGTGGTTTCTTATGAAGATGTGATTACAAAAATCCTCTTTTGTCCAACATTAACAGAACTTGAAACAAATGCCACCATCACAATAAGTTCCATCTCTAGGAGATCCCAAGGATATTTACTATTGAAGGAAGTTCCATCTCTATCAAGTTCATTATGTGATTTGTCTTTCTTTTACTAAGTATAAATTAGAGTAGCATGAATTGATGGATTCTCTGGAATAGCCTTGGTTTCATAAAAGCATGGCATCATAGAAAGAAGCATATGTTAGTAAGACTAGAATCTACATAATGAATTTCTTTGAAAGAAAATCATCGAGCTTACAAGAATGAGAATATTGAAACCATATTGTATGTTTATAGTTCATCTAAGCATTTTCAAATATAATTTTAGAGGTAGCCATCTTGGAAAGAGGGATCATCAAGATCCTAGATGAACCATCATTTCTCTTCTTCATGTATCATGGACTAGGCCAGGACTAACAACCATACGTCTAAGTGAAGGCCATGGAGGGATAATGGAGAACGGAGGATTAAATAAGCATCTAAGATTAATACTACTTGAGGACAAAGAATCCAAGATAGGAAGTATTCTTGTTGGTCAAAACCCTTTGAAGATTGGAAAGGTATCCAAGACAAGAGTGGTTGAAGTGGATAAATATTCTTTGAGGATTGGGAATCCAAGATAAGAATAGTCCAAAAACGACATACCTAGTGAACATCTGGATGGGGTATGTACCTTGAAGAGGCAATGTGGTATCTCACGTAAAGCCTCCCATCATTATGCTCTGATATGTGAAGAGATTTCAAGTTAAGGCCCTACTATGTTGACAATGTTGGTCATGATGTTGACTCTTAAAAATTGGCTTACCAATATGACTCTTCTTATGAAAACCCTTCAGTTCGAAAATAGCATTTCAAAATGTTTGGTTGAAGACTCGCACACCCGTTGTTCATTTGCATTTGCAACATCCTGCCCGAAGTACTCGTCCTCTGCTTCCACAATTCATTAACCCGTCGTCCTCCACCAAGATTTTCGGCCTGTTTCAAAGTTCTCCCGCGTACCAAGCTCGTTCAGTGGCACAGTAACATCCTACAGAATCTGGCAAGAATTATACAGGAAGAAGTTCTACAGGAAGTACAACATAGCCTTTCGGAACAAAGAAGCCTGGGCTTTCCTTCGTCAAATTTGGAATTCCAAGAGAGGTAGACTCGAAAACACTCTTCCACGCATGGTATATTTTGAAAGGTGGTGAATTGAACTGTCTGGAGTAGGATAATTAGAGACAAGTCTGCCTGTGAGTCAAAAACAACAGTTTGCCTGTGTTGCGTGGAATTTCTCAGTCGGTTCTGCATCAATATTCTCCTCCACAGTTCCTGTTAAAACATTTTTTTTCCTGTAAGAAAGATGAAGCACTGTGAGGGTTAACCTGTGTGTGAAGAATTTGAATTTACTCGGTTGAATGTATGTTGGTGATGAAAATTAAGCTTGGATTTTTTATTAATGCAATAAAGATAGTGGGGTTTTGAGTTGTGGCTTTCCCCGGATATTTACTGTGTTATGTGTCGTTGATTTATCTTCCTCTTGTCGATTATTTTTTTCATTGATATATTGGCTTGCGTTGGTTGACAATAGAAGTAGTTTCTTGTCTCTTGCTTTAGTACATTGCATGAGATTGTGAATCTACAAGATTTTCTACAGGTTCCTAGATAATTTGACGTAATATAGATTTGGTGCTTACATTTACATAATAAATAAATAAATATGGTTTTCTCTCATATTGAGTTCCTTGTCTAATCTTTATGTGATTGGAATATTATTGTCTTATTGAATGTGTTTAATTGACTAATTGATTGTTAAAAGTGTTAATATTGATTCACCGAATCTCAGTATTTTCTTGGTTTTCAACAAAGTTTAACTTCAAGCTCCCAAGATAGATCTATCTTAACTCCTCATCTATAATGCTCCATCTTAACTCCTTATCTATAATGCACCAAGATGAATCAAAACTTGAAAATGGTTTGTATCAAGTCCATGTTAACTATGGAAATTCAAATATTTTGTTTATAGCCGACAATGAGATATTATTTTATTAGTATTAAAGAAATTATGTAAAAAAAACTATAATAAAGAATTATTTATTTTCAATAACTTCATTTCTATTTTTGTACATAAAAATAATATTAAAATTATATTACTTAAAATAAATATTAAAATAATTATTTATAGTAAATAATAAATATTTTTTGCTATTAATAATTTTTAAAATATTATATATCAACTCCATATAAAATACCAAAGAAATTACACACATCCTCACATACTTACATTATAAAAAATAATTTTTAATTAAAAAAAAAATAAGTATTATATAAAATAAAAAATAAATTTGTTACTACAACCAGATACACTTAGATCTCTCTTCTCTAAAAACAAAAACATATTTGGTTTAACGTAGCCTTGAAACCGTAAAACACAGGCTTCAATCTTGAAAGTCTCATCAAAAAGTTTGTTTTGTTAGAGCATAACAGTGCGCAACGAAAATAAAAGACAAATACAGTATAAAAATCATACACAAATGACACAGTGATTTAACGTGATTCACCCAACCAATCTGTGCTACGTCCACCAAACAGAGGCATCGGAAATCTTATTATTAATCAGGAGATTACAATAATTTATTTCCTCACACTCTCTACCAACATCCAATATCCTGTACCGGCATATTTTTATAGATAAGAGAATAAAATTGACTCATAAATTCTCTCACAACAAATATAGCATGCATTAACTCCTTCCCAACAAAATAGAGCTAATATAGCAACAAATCCTATTGTTGTCACCTACATGAGATTTTTGCCCAATTTATTAAAACCGAAAAATCTCAACAATCTCCACCTTGACAACAATTAGCCTGATACCCTGTTTCTTTATTATTTTTATCTTTTCTGCAAGCCAAGAGAAGCCAAACACCAACGTAGCTTCTCTAACAAAACTGGTTTTGTGAACATGTCTGCACAGTTCTCCTTTGTATGCACATTTTCAAGAGAGACTCCCCTTTCGGTGATAACCTGTCTTACAAAATGGTACTTGATTGGTATATGCTTTGATTTAATATGATAAGCCGGATATTTAGCCAAATGTGTTGCACTTTGACTATCACAAAATAACTTGATGTTGTAGTGCAACCTACCAAACTAACCAAACAAACCTTTCAACCAAATCGCTTCTTTGCAAGCATGAGAAGCAATAATGCATTCTGCTTCAGTAGTGGATAAAGCAACAATGTTCTGTAGCTTTGACATCCAGCTAATAGCTCCACCTGCAAGAGTAAAGACATACCCTGAAGTTGACCTTCTCTTATCCAAATCACCTGCAAAATTCGAATCAACATATCCACAAACAAATTCACTACTCTTAATATAAGTGATACAATAATCACTTGTGCCTCTCAAATACCGAAGCACCCATTTCACTGCTGACCAGTGTTCTTTACCTAGATTTGCCATATACCTGCTGACAACCCCAATTGCATGTGAAATATTTGGTCGAGTACAAACCATCACATACATCAAACAACCTACTACATTGGCATACGAAATTCGAGACATATATTCCTTTTCTTCATCTGTATTAGGACATAAACTAGAAGAAAGCTTAAAATGGGAAGCTAAAGGGACTAACACAGGCTTCACATTGTTCATACCAAACCTTAAGAGTATTTTCTCAATATACTTTTGTTGTGATAGCCACAACTTACCATTGCTCCTGTCTCTGAAAATCTCCATGCCCAAAATCTGTCTTGCTGCTCCTAGATCTTTCATATCAAATGTCTTTGCCATCTGAGCCTTTAACCTGTTGATCTCATCTATGCTTTTGCTTGCTAAAAGCATATCGTCAACATACAACACTAAGATAATAAATATGCCATTACTTAATTGCTTAAAATAAACACAATGATCATATTCACTTCTTATATATTTCTGACTCAACATGAAAGAATCAAACTTCTTGTACCATTGTCGAGGCGACTGCTTCAGACCATACAATGATTTCTTAAGCCCGCAGACAAATTTCTTATTGCGATGTTGAACAAACCCTTTTGGTTGTTCCATATAAATTTCTTCATCTAAATCTCCATGTAAAAATGCATTCTTAACATCTAGTTGTTGCAATTCTAAATCAAGCAAAGCAACTAATGCTAACACAATTCTAATTGAAACTATTTTAACAACTGGTGAAAATATCTCATGAAAGTCAATGCCTGCTTTCTAAGAAAACCCTTTTGCGACCAGCCTCGTTTTGTACCTGTCCTCTGTATCATTCACACCCCATTTCAATTTGAAAACCCATTTACATCCCACAGTTTTCTTGTCTTTCGGAAGTTCAACCAGATCCCATGTGCCATTCTTACCTAAGGCCATCATTTCTTCCTTCATAGCTACTTTCCACTTGTCACTTTTCAAACCTTCTACAGCTTCCTGATAGCACAAAGGTTCATCGTTGTTAGCGGTAAATGCAACTGAAGTAACATAATCATCATACCTTTTTGGAGGGCATTTCATTCTTGTAGACCTCCTTAAGGATGTTTCTGGTGCTTCCACAATTGGCTGATTACCATATGTAGGAACTTCTTCATGATCAGCATCTGAGACATGTTCATGATCTACATCTGAACCTTGTTCATGATCTGAATCTGAAACCTGTTCATGACTTGCATCTGAACTATGTTCATCTAGACTATCATTAGAAGTGGTTTCAAACTGAATGTGTTGAAAGTCAGATA
>APFE031517598.1:0-17092 GCA_000404065.3 Pinus taeda
TGAGAATTTCTTTATTTTTTACAAATTTGACATGACCTTGGACTTAAAAACAGGGTTTTTAAATCCAAGGTATAAAATGATCTGTAACTGATGAAAATAACCATGAAACATATGTACATACCTCCCTCTGGCTTGCTGGGCACTCACTGACCTTGACTCATGACCTTGACATGATTTTGATTCAAAACCCTAGACCTAAGACCTAGGACCTCAAGACAAAAATAACAACAAGTATGACTCAATTACATCGTAGTATAACCTCATCCAGCAAAGCCAAGAAGGAAACAAAGACCTGCTCCTCCATTCAGTGTTATGGCATGCCTAGTGGGATGCAAAATTGACACTGATGAGACACCTAACTATGCATATGCAAAGAGCTATTGATCACTGATGGAGGGCTTAAGACCGACACTAACAGGCACCACGATGGAAAGTACTAGTAGACAAAGTAGATATTGCAGTAGCAAGGTGAAGGTGATAGGGATGAGGAGTATCACCTCACGACAGATGGCTTGTTCAGATTCAGGAACAATATTTATGTCTGAGATAACAATTAACTCAAGAAGATTGCTTTGAAGGAGTTTCATGTTAACCCATATTCACTCCACCCGGGATATCATAAGACTTTGATAGCCATTAATAAGTTCTATCATTGGCCAAATTTGAAGAAAGAGGTGACTAAGTTTGTTGCGAGATGTTTGTATTATGAGCAGTTGAAAGCAAAGTGTAAGAATCCAGCTAGTTTTTTGTAGTCTATTCCAATTCCAAAATAGAAATGGGAGGTCATTTCCATAGAATTCATTATAGGGTTGTCGAGGACATCTAGACAACAGGATTTCATCATGGTTTTTGTTGACAAGTTAAGCAAGGTAGCTCACTTCATTGCATTGGAGTCTATGAATATATATAGTTAGGTACATCAAATATTCATTAGGGAAACAGTGAGATTGCATGGTGTTCCTGATAATATTATATCATATAGAGATGTGAAGTTCACTTCCAAGTTTTGAAAGGAGTTGTTTGTAGGCTTGGTGAAAGAGTTAGCTTTCAACATAGCTTATCATCTGCAGATAGATGTGTAGGAATTTACAGGGTAAGTTCCTCAGAAAGAACACCAAAAGGACACTGCTAACAACCATATTTCAAATATATACACCAATATTTTTGATGTGGTTAAAACCCTCAAAGAGGGAAACAGTCCACGGCCTGAGCCAACGTGGCCACTTCAGGCAATTTGTTAATCAAAGAATGAAAAATTACATAAGCTTTCTCTCATAGACGGATTACCCGAACAATGACCCTCCATGCGCTTTAAATAGAACTCATGGACCAATCGGGTGTCAAGCCACGGATCAAGTGTCAGTAATACTGAGGAGAGAGTGAACCGTCGGATCACTACATATCGTGACCGTCGGATTGTAAGTTACAAAATGTACAACGGTAAAGAAACATACTTTACCTAAGTCTATACCTAACTCTATACTAGACCAAGTTGAACTTAACTATTTCCTATGTGTCGGAATATCCTAACAAGATGGACATGGAAAGAGGGTTAACAAGACTCTTGAGGACATGTTGAGAATAATGTCATGCATCAATAGAGGGATTGGGAGGAATATATTCCATTGGTAGAGTTTGAATATAATAATCAATATCAACAATCCTTGAGGATGAGTTCATTTGAGGCTTTTAGGAGTTGAGTTGTAATACTCCTATCAGCTGGAGTGATCCAATGAGCATGGTGTTGATTGGACCAAATATGTTGGTTGACATAGAGCAAGAGATGCAGGTATTAACAAGTATTTGAAGGCAGCTCAGGACAAGCATAAGAGTTATATAGATCAACATAGAGAATTCAAGGAGTTTCAAGTTGGGGAGCATTTGTACTTGTACATCAAGCCCAAGAGAACCTCCTTCAAGATTGGGTCATGTGCCAAGTTGGCACCTTAGTATTATGGGCCTTTTGAGATCCTTGCTAGGATTGGACCAGTGGCCTACCGACTTACACTGCCACCAACAATGAATGTCCATTATGTCTTCCATTTTTCATTACTTAAGAGATATGTGAAAAATGTTGATCATGTGATTTATTAGTTTGTATTGTAGGTGGAACCAGAGGAAAAATTCCAGCCAAAACATTAGTGCATTAGGTAGCAAAAAAAACTCATTCTCTAAAACAGAGAAATCAAGCAAGTTAAAGTGTGTTGGAAGCACTTTGGTACTAATGAAGCTACATGGGAGATGGATGATCAAATGTAGTCTTTATATCCTTCATTATTTTTCTAATTCAGTAGATGTGTTTGGTTTATTTTTTCTGGTTTATATTTATATATGCATATGTGTATAGTAGTTACTACTGTTATCTCAAAATCAGATCCTGATAGGCTGTTGGTCAGGTTGACTCTAAGTAATTGTTTCAAACCTACTTTAGGCTGAGGCTTAGCCTCCTCAACCTGAGAGGGCTCTCTCTAAATGGATTAATGATTTTGATTAAAGATAAGATGGCTAACTTCTTATAGAACAACTCTGAGAAATATAAATGGTGGAAACAAATTTAACTATTATCGATTGGGCTTATGGAGTCAACAACACCTCAATATAACAATGAACTCAACCTTACATGGAAGTCAGGGCATTCAGCATTTAAACATTCAGAACATAAACTCATATAGGACCACACAGTTTATAAATGTATACAGGAAGTTAGAGCACACTCAGTGAATTCTGAGTGATTATACATCCATAACACTGCAAGAATTAGGAAAAGGACAACATCACATATTCTGAACATAAAAAATCCCTCATGAATCTTGAGAAGTAAAGCCAAAACATATATTACTGAAACTAAGTCTTACATAAGCCAAATACAAGCTTTTTCATAAAATTTCCAACCTCGATTACATTGCTGTCTCAGCTATATATAGAGCTCTTATTTTAACTAATCGAGATGCCTCCTCCAACATGAGGGGAATTCAAAAACTACTTGACAACTCTTAAACTCTAACTACTTAATAAATACAACAAAGTGTTGACTCGAGTTTTTTAAAGATCTAAATCAACTATGACTCTAACTCCATATTACATGCATAATGGCCTTAATTAAGATGATTCCTTTCTTTGACATCTGGTTCTCTTTCAGTTTGGCTGAGATGGGTGTTTAATGCTCCATGTTGCCCTTGAATGTTGTACCTTCTTCACTGTCCAGAAAAATTAGGAGACTGTCCTTGCTTCTCGGTTTTATGGTCTTCAAATCTTCATAAGTAGGTTTTTTTTTTATTGTTATCCCACAAAATATGACGGTGGCCACATTGTGATGTGCTGTCCACTGTTATGAAACCTGACTTGATGATGTGTCATCCACTATTTTGAAAACACAAGGGAGAACGCATTCAAGCTGTCTGATGCATGCTTCAATTCTCTTAAGATATGACAAAATGCCACTTTTTGATTCAAACCATTTATTTCCACTTGTGCTATTCTGATTGGCATGTTGTAACTTCAGGTGTTTTCATTGTTTACAACTGTTCTTCAAAATTTTCCCGCTTCAACTTCAAAACTGCTTGATTTAAGTTGAAATCGTCACCTTCAGCAGTTTCGTAGTAAACTGTTGAGTTGTTAAAAAAAAACTTGTTTTTAACCTGAGACCTTTACTAACCGAGTGCTTGATTGCCAAAAACGTCTTTAGACTTTCCAAGGGTCAAATGGGGATTTAGATTTTTTCAGAAAAATAAAATCAAGCAAACTTATCAAAATTTTGAAACAAAATTTTACTTGAAATGTAAACTCATTTAGCAGGTCCTTTAAGCTGGCTTAGCTGTGCCTTCAGATCTTCAATTTGTTTCTTCAGAACCTTATTCCCAGCTCTCAGTTGCATATTGATCATTCTAATATACTTGGCTTCTTTGATTGCTGGTACTGTCCAGGTGTGAAATTGTGTATTGCAATCAGCCACTTCTACAGCTGCATTCTCTTCCCATAGAGTTTTAATTCTATAATAGTTTGCTTGTATGACTGCATGTCTTCTAGGAGCTTTCTTAAATTTGGCTATCTCATGCTTAGCTGATTCCAATTGGCTCTTCAGGTCTGCTATATTTTCTTCTTTAGATGTAATGACTGTTTTGCCTGTGTTCTTCTTTTGCCAGCGTTGTGTCCCTTCCCCTGTTTCCTCTGCTCTGGGCATTGCTTCTTGTACTTGCTGGAATCTCCTTGTCATAGGTCTTCTAGGTTTAAAAACAAACTCTTCAGCTGGCTCATCAAATTTAAGCCTTTTTGAGGCCTTGGCTTTCTTGGTTCTTTCTTGTTCTGACTGTATCAACTCAATTTGAACTGGTAGAGACTGCTCAAAATCAATAGCCTGTAATAAGTCATTTAGACTTCCCTTGCACATAGGACTTTATTCAACTGCTATAGTTTTACCTTTTTCCTCATTCATCTGGCTTCTTGTTCTTATCTTTGAGACTACTTCAGATGTGCTTGTTTCAGGTACAATCTTTTTACCATGAGCTTTTCCCTTAGTTGATTGTTGAGGTTGATCTTGGATGATGAGTGGCTTCACTTGTTTTCTTGCTTGTGAATTTGGAACTCTTTTAGCTCTTGCTTCTGTTTGGAGCTCAGCTATTGTAAAATCTCGTGCAGGTAGAGGAGTGAGGCCAGTCTGGCTTTTGAAGCCAACCATAAAAATGAATGAATTCCAATCTCTGTCTACCTTTTGGAGCCCATCTAAAACCAATAGTTTGATCAAACCATGATGAAACAAAGAGGTTTCATAATCCTCTTTCCTCAGTTTTACCTTATCACACATCTCACTCAAACTACGAAAAAGATAAAAAGGTAAGTCTATGGAGACCTTCCCTGTGAAATGCAAAAGGAGTTTAAAATGGTAAGAGTAAACCTTGTTATACCTTCCTTCATAAGTCAGATATTTCTGTATGCAGGTGAGTAAATGAGCATAATATTCTTTGACATAACTCCTGGGCACTGCTTTACTTAAATTTTCATTTACAAATTCATCCTTCAAGAACTGCTTGCAAGGATTCATGTCAAAATTGAAATTTTTAAACCATTTCTCTTGTCCTCACGGGATCTCTGTCACAGTAGATATCACTTCTGGCGAAACCTGCAATTCTATAATGGCTACTTTTGAATTCAAGCCTGTGAAGTTAAGTGCAAATTCTTTAGTTACCTGTGCGTGTCCTCCTTGTAACTTTTTGCAAAAATTCCAGCACCTGGCCTTTTTGAATGCTTTCTCCACCTCTTTATTCCTTAGTGTTATATCTAAGCCTTCAGGCTCGGTCCTTAGAAATTTGCCGGATCTATGCTCCTTTTTCTCCATTGATTCTTCCAAATCTTAGCAAACAATGACTACCAGCTCCGGTTGGAATTATGATTAAGCTTTTATTTGAATTCAGCCTCGCTTGATTATCAGGGTCGCTTGATTATCAGCCTCGCTTGATTATCTTTGTAGTTGAATTTTAAATTTTTCCGTTTAAATTCTCTCAAGTTGTAATCTTGCAGATTTGTCATTCATGCAAGACTTACAACCATCATTAAGATTTATGCACGGTAGTCTTTCTTGGAAATGATGATTCGTGCGTATCAACAGATCTAGTGGTGGTGATAGTGGCAATGAGTGGTGAAATGTGATAAGAGGGGTACATGAGCTGACATGAGAAGACACGACCAATGACTCATCTAACGGACTTGACCTTTCAGTAAAGATTCGCTACGAAATGTACGAATCCATGATTTCGCAGCGCTGTCAGTTTTAAATTTGAATGATGCGCTGCGAAACTGCCTAATCGGGATTGCGCTGCGAAACTGCCTAATCAAGATTGCGCTGTGAAACTGCCTAATTGGGATTGCGCTGCGAAAACACTTTAATGGTGTATATGCGCTGCGAAATTACAAAAAGGCTCAGTGACTGACATAAGATAACATGTGGCTGTAAAACAATGGTGGATGGAGGGGAACCAATGGAAGCTGAGAATAACTTGACTCAAAAACCTCTTCAAAACTTCAGACTCTAAGGGAAGAAAATTAAAACAAAAAATAGACTAGCACTGACCTTTGTCATCGGGCTAGGATGAAAAGTTACATATATCAGTTTTAGTTCTAAGTGATAACAACTACAATGAGCTTTGTTATAACGTTCCAATAAGTAGTATGTTGTAAATACTATATCAAGATATGCTATAAATCTACAATAAGTAATATGTTGTTCATGGCTTTAGCAATTTAGTATGATGTAAATGTTGCATCAAGATGTGTTATAAAGCTCCATAGGCAACGTATTTTGCTAGTTATAAGCGTCATTGAACACCGAGGATAGTATTCCCCTAAGTGGGAGGGGTTTGTAACAACCCCCAGTTGATTTTCCATGTAAATAAAACAAGACCAAGGTCATGGGACATGTATTCCAAGTTGAATGTTGGGAAAACATTACAATGTGCATCACTTGTGGATTAATTAATGGCTATGGAAATTGGTAAAGACATTGGCAAAGGAAAATAGGAAATAAATATTATTTAATTAGGAAAATAAAGGAAACTAGGAGAAAAGGAAGGTGAAGAGACAAATATTTGCATGTAAGGCAAAATAGAGGAAAAATGAAGGAAAATGAAGAAAAAGGAGACACCAATAATAAAAAAGTGTAAGAGAAACAATTCACACATTATTTCATTTTTGTTTTGGTTCTTTCCTTTCACACTCTTTCTCTCATAATCTTGCACACTTAGAGCATTATTGGGCTATGCTTGGAGAAATCTAACATTCACTTAGATTGGAGAAATAAAGAAAAGGAAATGATGGGAACACAAGGTGGAACATTGGATCAACAACTACAATAGACTTACTTACAATTAAAAGTTTGCATGTGTGATCTCTTTGCTAGTTTATGGATGCATGGAATATGCATGTGTTTCTCTGGTTATGTGTTGTCATTGGCGTGGATATTTCCATTGATTAAAAATGATTTCATCCTTTTCTTGCCATTTCTTAGATAGACATGGTGTTATGGGTTTCCCACTTGTTTTTTTAAATGGTTTTCAAGTTCCCTATCGCTGTGGGTTGGAACAAACAATCTAGATTCCTAGGACAACTTGGGTTGAGTTACTAGTTCCTAGCTCCTGTAGGCTAGGACAAATTCTTTGGAGCCTTTTGGGTTAAGTTAATAGTCCTTGGATCCACGGGTTGAAAAAAATTCTTTGTAGCGTTTATTTAGCTATGCGTTGAGTTACTAGTTCCTAGAGCCCTGGATAGCTTGGGTAGAGATCGATTTGGTTGGTGTTAGTGATTTCTGGACTATATAGGTGAGATCACTATGGTTGAGGTTTGAGGTGGTTTGGCCTTTGGAAGCCCTGGTTGATTTTATTTTGGTTTAACCCTTATGATGCCACATTCATGCTTGGAATATGGCGTAGGGTTGATTGGATGAAAGAGAGATTTGGTTTAGCCTAATATATGGTCAGGTGGTACGTGGAAGTCCCTAACCTGGTTGGAATTTCCATATGTTAATAAGAGCTATTTTCCTATTTCGATCTATGAACACTTGTACTATTTATCATACTGACATTATGGATTATTTTTTATGGCCTCTATTCTACTTATATTTTCGTTATATACCTCTTTATATGATATGCTCTATTTATGGCTCTTGTTCATGATTTGTTAAGTTACTGGATGCTTGATGAATGCATGGACTAAAAAGTGTTGTTGCAGCTAGTTAGAGAGGGCTTGGAGCCTTCTTGGTGATTCTTAAATGAAATTTAGAAGCTTATGATTAGATATGAATTCATGGCTTGTACCTTTCATGTTTACCATATGTTTGACGAAATGTTTATTGTGTACTAGCCATCCCATGGTCAAGATATTGTTCATGTTTGAATGTTTGGCATTGTTTTCATCTTATTCACAATTCCAAAAAGTTACAGTAAGTTTTGGGTAGTGGTCTAGAGGCTTGCATGAAAAAGTGGCATAGATCTCGTGACCGCATGCACTGAATTGGGGAAATTGGGTCATAACCACATGCAAACAAGCTTGCGAGTGAGGTTATAGCATTATAACCATATGAATGTAGTCTTGTGGTTGTGGTTGGAGGGTAAACTATCTGAAAAAGAGTTCCAACTCAAGAAGTGATCACTTCGGGTGGTTTGGAGGCTCTTGAGTGGTTTGTAGTCCCTATGGGATGTCAGTTTGTTGTCGATTTTTCGACCTCACTTTCTTAATTACAACTTGGAGGTTGGGTCATATCATAGTAAAAAACATCTCATATCTACCTTGGAAAGTTTGCAGAAGTGGGTAAATGTGGGGGGAAGAGGTTACAGGATCCTTAGGTACTCAGTGAATTTAAACTTCATATTTATATTTTCTACTCTCTCTAGTTCAGGTTTCACTCAACATGATATCACATGATGTGACTAGCATAATGAAACAATGTCTATGCTCTGTATTTCTCCTCACACTTAGAACTAATCACAACTTTTGGAATCTGCTCCAACATCTCTTCCTATAACTCCAAATCTGATCACAGTAGTCAGATCTTGTTTATTAACTCACCAACATCATTTCAAATCTCATATATGCATACAAATATGATCTATACTCTTCTGCTCAATTCATCCTTCTTCAATGCTCTTCAAACAATCTCTTTATCCTCATAATTTTATTGTGTCTTTCAACAACAAAAAATCATTCCGCTTACTTAGCCTTTCACACTCTCGGCCTTCATGAACCTCTCACAACAAATTTTGTTTTGCAAAACATACTTAACCTCTCGCTCTTATATTCTTAGTCTTTCATAGTCTCAACTCTTTCACTATTAGGTCTCCTCAGCTCTCAACCTTCTTAATACATTCTTTAGACACACTCAACCTCTTAGAATCTCAACCTTCCTCAACGCTTCATTGGGAACAACACTTATTATTTTATTTTGGCACTCTCTTGGCCTCTTATATTCAATAAGATAGCCAACTATTTCCATCATACGCACCACCTTTAATATTTTTTGCACAACTAATATCATTGGCATACAAAATGGGTTTTTATCTTAGGTAGTCTTATTGTTAGACTATATAAATAAACTAAGTCAATTCAAACATTCATGTGCATTTTTTTGTTAAAATTCTTTCAAGATAATTTTCATGCCCAAAATGCCAAATTTTGTTAAACGCTAAATTTCATTAGGGGAGAATCTCAACATTCAATACTCCTCACATGACATAATGACCTCAAACTATAGCTTAAGCTCTCAGAGTATAGTGGAATGCCTCATCTATTAGTGCTCTACCCATGGGACCAAACTCAATAACCATAGCCTTAAATATGAAAGCATTGAGCATCATAATCTGGTACCTCGGTGTTTTGTTCTCTTGCATTTGTGTAAAACTATTAGAGGCCCAAATGCCTAGATATATGGATGGTCATGCCATAACATGCTAATATTAAACCCTACTAGTTCAACATTCAACTCATATCTATCAACTAATGGATACCTCCTACCCACCTTTTACTACTCCATATCATCACTAATCCTAAGGAATTTGGTATTTAAGTGATTTTGAGTTATCTCACTTGCGTAGAATTCCTGAAGGCCTAGATTCCTAGATACACCTCATGGCTAAAATGTTTACGATGTCATGCTACTATGATAAGTCACCAAATCTCCATTCAACTCATTTTTTTCAGGCAATGAAGCTATGTCACCGTTCATTACTCCATATGATCACTAATTTGAAGGGAATTTGGTATCCAAGAACATTTGTGTTCTAGAATTGGTGCAAAATGCCTAGAGGCTCGAATGCTGGGATACACTAAGGAAAATTTTTAAACACAAGCCCTTGGTGTGAATCCCAATATTTATCCATGTCATTTACCAAAGTCAATATTTCCACATAGAAGTTCCAAGTGTTTGCATGTTTCACTTAGATTCAACCCTCTCTGCCACCCAAAATTTTCATTTCCACTTGCCATTTGTCACTTCACTAGTGTGTGACATCATTTCTCAGATGACACACTTCTCTTTCTCACTTGGGAAAATTGTCTCTTGGCCACAGCAAAGGCTCATATCCTCTACACTAGGATGTCAACCCATATTTCAAGTAATAGACTAATTCTCATTTTGTGGCTTTTTTCAACTACTACACTATCATAAGATAGAAGAAAAGATATACCAATGACTTGAAAATTAGCCTCTTCAAGGGGGGAACCTCCTTTACATCACATAAATGAACAATTTTTTGATGATACAGATTACAAGTCCTCCTTTCTATATATAAGAGTGTAAGGGGTCACAATATAATTATAGAGAACATATAAATAATAATGTAAGGGAACAACAATCAGAATAGTGGGCTTTTATGGGGCACAACAATAACAATATTTGGGCTACATTAAAAATAAAAATAAGGGGATACACTTACAATAACAATAAAGGGGCTACACTGGTAATATAGGGAACTAACATGCCCCTCTCCTTTAAAAAAAGTGTTGTCCTCAATGCTTGAGTAGTGAAGGATACTTCTGTATAAAATTCTCATCCCATGTGGAATCTTCAATTGGTAAGTTCTTCCACTTAATGAGATACTTTGAAAATGATCGATTATGTAGCTATCAGGTTCTTGTTTCTGTGCCCACTTTAGGATCTTATATGATTTTTCCTTCTTTTTTAAGTTTTGGCAATATTGTTTGCACTAGAAACTTGTCACCGATAACCTTATTTAAGCATGAAACATGGAAAACTGGCTGTACTCGAGAAGATGCAGGCAGTTCCAATGTGTATGCCTTAGTACCAATCTTTTGCAACACCTTGTAAGGGCCATGGTACTTGGGTGATAACTTATGATCCTTCTTATCTTGCTTGAGGGACATTTATTTGTATTGTTGTATTCGTAAAGGTACTCATTTGCCGACATCAAAACTTCTTTCACTATGATGTTGATCTACTTGTTGTTTCATTCAATTATATGCTAGAGTGAGGTTTTCCTTTAAGAGTTTAATAACCTTTTTTTTATGCTCGATGTGATATTCCATTGCTTGAACCTTGTAATTTTATATTAAATATGATGTGATGGATGATGGATGATATCCATAAAGTTCCATAAATGGGGTATTTTTTATTGCAGTATGGAAGGAAGTGTTATACCATTATTCATCCAGAGCTAACCACTTGACCCATTGTGTTTATTTATCACATAAAAAGTAATGAACATATGCTTCCAAACATTTTTTCACTATCTCAGTTTTCCCATTACATTTAGGATGATAAGATGATCTATGCTCTAATTGGGTACCAAGAAAAGAAAATAATTCTGTCCAAAAATTCTAGTGAAAATGGGATCTCTGTTAGTTACAATAATCTTTGGGTTTCCATGTAGCTTTTGAATTGTTTCCATAAATTCAGTAGTAACTGTATTGGATTTAAAAGAATGAGGAAATACGCAAAAGTGTTCATACTTGATAAGTCTATCAACTACCACCATGATGACACTCTTTCCTTTAGACTTGGGTAAACCTCTGATAAAATCCATTGAGGCCGCCTCCTAATGATGACTCGGGATGGCTAAAGGTTTTAAAAAACCTGGGGTCTTAATCGTCTCAACTTTATTTTGTTGGAAAACCAAATATTTTGCCACAAACTTCTAAATATCAAATTTAAGGCCATCACAAAAAAAATTCTTCTTGACCATATGGTAAGTTTTTGAAAATCCTAATTACCGTCTTAATGGGAACGTGTGAAATTCCAAAAGTATATTTTGTTTGAGTTGAGAATTCTTACATAGATATAAGTGATATTTGTACCATAATGAATCAGTTTTCTAGATAAATGTATGAGATGTAATTGGATCACGTTGTAACTTTTGAATGAGTGTCCACATCTCTTTGTCATTCTTCCATTAATTCCCTGTATCAATTATCCAATCCAGTTGGATAATAGAAATGGCACAGAGAAATTCTTACACATACTCATCCTTTCCCGAGAGTGCATCTGCAACAACATTTTGCTTCCTTTTTTTGCAGATGATTTCAAAGTCACAACCCAAAATCTTTGTGACTCATTTCTTTTGTCCTTTCGAAGGTAATCTTTTCTCCAAAAAATATTTAAGACTATCATGATCTATTTTTTACCTTAAATTATCTTCCCATTGCTTTACTGCATGTACTATTTCCAACATTTCCTTTTCATAAATAGGTTTGTGTAAATTGTTTCCCTTGATTGGATGACTTTCAAAAGCATTGGGTCTTCCTTCTTGCATTAAAACAACACCAATTCCATTTCCGGAGGCATCAGATTCCACAATAAAGTTTTCTATGAAGTTTGGTGTAGCTAATATCGGTGCTTGACACATTGGCTCTTTAAGATGTTCGAAGGCCTTAGCTACTTATGGAGTCAAAGAAAATGCATCTTTCTTTAGTAATGTTGTTAGAGACGCTACTATTTTCCCATAATTCTTAACGAACTTGTGATAATATCCTGTCAATACAAGAAATCCTTGAAGATTCTTTAGGTTTGTCGGAATTTTCCATTCCTTAATGGATTTAATTTTTTTAGGGTCTACCATAGCGTCCTTATGAGATACAATACATCCCAAATACTCCAACTCTTGTAGTTGGAGCACCCTCTCAACATGTTGAACATGATCCTTCCAATAATTTCTATATATTAGTATATCATTAAGAAATACTAACACAAATTTTTAAGTAAGGGTTTAAAAATGGAATTCATCAAACCTTGAAATGTGGAAGGTTCATTAGTAAGACCAAAATGCATGACAGAAATTTCATAATGACCTTCATGAGTTCTGAATGCTATTTTTGGAATGTCTTCAATGTTCATTCTAATTTAATGATATCCTGAACAAAGATCTCACTTGGTGAAGTAAATATCTCCATGTAATTCATCCAACAATTCCTCAACGATAGGAATGGGAAATTTATATTTAATAGTGATCTTTTTGAGATCCCTATAATCCAAACACATATCCCATGATCCATCCTTCTTGTGCATCAATACTACTAGAGCAGAGAAATAACTTTGGCTAGGTTGAACTATACCAACATCTAGCATTTTTGCAATGGTATGTTCAAATTCACTCTTTGGGCATATGGATATATGTAAGTCAGATGTTTGGAGGAAATATTCCTGGAATGAAGTGAATAGCATGATCATGATCATGAATACGTGCGAGGCCTTTAGGAGTCTCAAATACCTTGGAATGATTATCCAAGCTTCTTTGGATATGTAGAGAAATGAATTATTTTTACGCTTGAACATATAGTGAGCGTAATTGTGCAATTATGCCTCGTTGTTCTTTCTTAAAAATATTTTTCATGCCATTAGATTAGATTACCTTCCTTGGTTTTCCTGTGATGCCCCTTAATTAAATTTCCTTTCCTTCCCATGAAATTTTTAAGAAACGTTCTTGAAAATTAAAAGCTATCATTCCCAAAGATTGTAACCATTGGACTCCTAAAATAACATCAACACCAGCAATTGGAATGGAAAGCATTGTACTATTAAATTCATATTCCCCCATGGTTATATTTTTATTATGAAAATTCCCCGAGGAATTTATAGTTCCTCCATTTGCAACCATCACTTCAAACTATGGTGCTAGATATAGAAAGAAATTAAATTCCTTGGCTGAGCCCCAAGGGTTAGATCAACCAGTCAAGTTCCTGTTGTTAAGTGCCTCGCTGATTGGGATGTCATAGGTTCAATTCTCCTCGACACCCTTGGTTTTAGGTCCTGATAGTCTGGTCGACGAGATTTGATTCGCTTCGGGGTTGATCTAGCTATATTTTCCTATGTGAAAAAAAAATGAATTCCTTGGTTATCTTATAATGAATAAAATAATGGGTACTACTAGAATTGATCAACACTATTACATTTTGTTTTTTATATATCCTTCTATCATGAGAGTTTGAGGAGTGGTAATCAGTGCCAATGCATTACAAGATATGGTTAGATTAATTTCTTCTTTATTTGTGGTTGGTTCCTAGTGTATATCCTCTTCTTCTGATGTTTCTTATTCCTTCTCTTCCTCCTCTTCACAATATATGTAAAATAATTTATTCTCAGCACATTTATTAGCCTTAGTGTATTTTCTATCAAAACTATAACAAATCCAATTTTATCTTTTTGCTCCAGTTGTTGTGGGGTCAACCTTGTAGGTTGTGGGAGGCTAAGAGCATTAACACTTCCATCTTTATAGTTGTGAGTGGTAGACTTCCTTGTTGCATAATTTTTCTTTCAATTTATCTTCCCACCTTGAATGTCTTCTTCAATGAATCAGGTTCCCAAAGGGGAACCTCATGTTGGATGTTCTCCTTTGAATTTTCTTTAAATACATCAACCCTATGCTCCTCTGGAATATCATTTACCTTGATATTCAATCTTTGGAATTCCTCAATGTGATTTTCCTTTGAACCCTTTTCTTTGAGATTTATCAATTGGCTAAAAGAATGTATTTCTCTTTGTATCCTCATAATGTGCTACCAATTCTTCTGTAAAAATTGTCCAGGTGACAATTGGTTTATGAGAACAAAGCCATCAATACCACACAAACTGATTTTGTTCTAAACAAAAAGATGTAATGCGTACATTTTGTTTGTGAACACATCATGTAGATCAAATAATTGCTCCATCTATAGTATCCATGTAACCAAATCCTTTCCATCAAACTCCCTCATGTTGATATTTAGAATTTGGTGGGTCTTAAACCCAAAAATGGAGTCTCTAAAATCATGATTCATATTCCTTTTGTTCTCATCATGATTTTCATGCATTACCTTGTCACCACTGGGATGCCTTTCTTGCAACAACTTTGTCAATGCTTCCAATTTGACATTTGTTAAAAACACATGGGAGCAAGAACAATATGAATGATAAATAATGAGAGTATGATTTTTATTAACAAGAGATATACATTTATAGTACAATATGTGACCGCTGGGTTTCACATCCCAAGGTCTCTTGGACTCCTTTTGTCCATTCGGCTTCCACACTAACCCATTGAGGATTAGGTGTCCAACATTCCCCCCCTTAATCCCAAGGGTTATGTATGAGTCCAAGAAGAGAGGTGTAATACAAAATGTGAAAATATGCATGGCAGCAGTAGGCTGAATGTGCTCTATGAAATGTTGGTATAAAGGGCGGTGGTTTAAGGATGACCACCAACACTGGAACGCTTAGTGCAGTTCCCGGAACTCTTCCAAAACTGGCAAGAAGCTGAAGCCTTCTGCTAGAGCAAGTGCTCCTCTTGTTTTTGAAGAGGGAAACCTTCAACCATGAAAGGGAGGTCTCACTCTACATAAAAGGGAGAAATTCAACCTGAAAAGGGAAGTCTCAACCTGTGATGGTTTAAGGATGACCTACAACTCTGGAATGCTTAATGCAATTCCTGGAACTCTTCCAAAACTGGCAAGAAGTTGGAGTCTTCTGGTAGAGGAAGTGTTCTCATTTTTTTTTCTGGAATTCTTCTGACACTGGCAAGAAGCCGAAGTCTTCTGCTAGAGGAAGTGTCCCAGATTGCCAACTGAAGGCATGTTCACGGGCATCTTTGTCTGTGGCTACAACTTTGAAACTGGTGTGGTAGGTTGTGGCTTAGGCTTGCTTGATGTGGCTTTGAAGCTTGTAGATGACCATCATTTCCCCCCTGTCAGATGCAAGGTGAGATGATGGAGAAAACTCAGCTGCAAGAATTTTGAATACTCTAGAACAAGTTCTGACATGTGTTTGGAATATCTTCTTGGTTGTTGATGCCAATTGCCAAGAAGCGATCCATCCAAGATGAATCTTTGTTCTTGTAGGACGTTTATTTTTGAAGCATCTGTGTGAAGGATGGCTAGTTTTATGACAGTTCTTACATGGACGAAGATCAAAATAGTGATCTTTCAGATGGCCAACTCGATCACTGTGTTGGAATTTCATGATCTGTTGTTGTTGTGGAAGAGGGGTAGAATCTGGAACAGCTGACAGTGAACTATCATGAAGAGCAGGTGAAATGTCATGAATGAATCTAGCACTCTGAAACTGAATGGGATTTGAGTAGTCTAGAATGTGAAAGGACAAGTCCTTGTCATATCCAAGACCAGTTTTCTACTTGTTGTGGATAAGTTTTTCCCAAGGTCTGGTGATGGGCTTGGGAAGTGCAGATTGAGTTTCTGCATCTGCATGTACAACTACTGCTTTATTTGAATGAACAGTAACATTATTGACTTGCTGCTGATGGGTGGTTGTCTCAATGTTTTGAACAGAAACAAGTTTAAAATGATGACTCCATTGTTGTAATTCTTCTTGTTGTAGCTGAGATTCAAGCTGCAAAAAATCAATCTTTTCCTGTGCATTTTGTAGACATGTTTGAATTTCTGAGAGACATCCTATGCTGATTTGTAATGTGTCATCAATAGTATATTGTATAAGAGTTTTCATGAACTCTAATACCTTACTAATTCTGGCCATTTTTCTTCAATGTCAGATTTACACCTTAAAAACTGATCACAATTATTACTTAATGCAGAAAAGTAATACCCACTCACAGTACATAACAATATCCTTATAAATGTATAGCAAATGAATCAGGGAATCAATGCATATATATGTATAAAAGAACCATAATGGGTTTTAAATACAATGCCACAATTGGGGCAACAACAACTGCAAACTTGCTTGGATCCTTCAAGTACTCCTTCACTTTCAAATTAGCATCAGCAACAAGTTCCCAAAATCTTTATCACACACATATAAACATGCAACTCAACTTTTTTTTACCCAAATCAAAAACCTCAATAGTTGGCAATTTCACAACTGTACCATTTGCATGCGGAAGCTTATCATTCATGTGGTTCAAAATCATTCACCATTGATTTCATACTTTCATCAAAAGACATCATATATGGAATTATCTCAATTCCAATATCTACTCATCAGCAGGAAAATTCATAACTTCTTAAACCCAACGACTCAAATCATTCAAATGCTCATCAACCCAATAAACATCATTCATATATGACCAAAATTCAATGAAACAATGTGCCCATGTTTTAATATTCAATTTAACATTATTTTAATCAATGAAAGGCTTGGACTTGTCCTTAC
>APFE031517599.1:0-10130 GCA_000404065.3 Pinus taeda
ATCAACTACTCTATGGTCACTATAGTAGAAGGTTTTCGCAATTGAGTTCAGGTGGCTAGATTTGGGTTTAGGTATAAAATGGTTGGATGATCCTCAAAACCTACCATTGGGCATGGAGTCAAGCTATCAACTAAATGAAATCATAGATCTAGTGAGCAAATTGCACAAAGCATGGGAGTAACACATCCTTTGATTGCTATGGAGATTTCGAAGAAAGATGAACTGGGAGAAAACAGAGCTTATAAGAGCTTAGAAAAACAAGTATTTAATGACTGATAATTTAAGAGAGGAGCATCAAATGAAATCCAATCTCATTAAACTAACATTTCATACATGAAAGAGACAATTAATAACAGAGAAATACTATCAGGGAAATGAAAAACATGAGTTTTATACTAGCTGCTCATCAAACACTGCAAATACATTTATGATTGCTCAAACACAACCAAACTACAAATAATTTTTCAAATGATTTCCACCCATGTTTCATTATTCATAAACTATCTTTATAGAGTTTCACATAACAGTTTGCAAAATAATTGAATATTCATAATTACAATGTAACTGAGATATTTTAAAATATCCTTTAAGTTCATGCATGAAAAAGATAAACTTAGAAAATATCTAATAAATCCTAGAAAAATTGTACGCAAATCTGCTAAAATCTAGGCAAAAATAAAGTAATCTAGTCAACTGTTTAGCTGGAAAATAGAACAGGTCCCTCTTTAGATTATCATTGTTGTTTCAACAAAAAAGGTCCCTCTGTTTAGTTCATCAACACTACCCCAGGATTTCTTCTACTACTTTGCAATTTTATGGAAAAATCGCTAACAGGCAGGTTGTCGCCATTACTAATTTTCTAATATGTGATATAGCTGACAACTGGAACATCAATCCTTTCGAATATCGTTGACAATGGAGATGTCAACGTCTCTATTTTATTTTAGAAAAAATCGTTGACATGCATGTTATCGACATTTTCCTATAGGTTTTGTTTACTAATTAGTATGCATAGTTTGTTCAAAATAGCTGACAGACACACTGTCAAGTTTTTCAAAAGCGTTGACAAGGGCATTGTCAGCTCTCCAGACTTTCGTACTGTATACAAAACTAGCAGGCCGACTATCAACGAAATGCAAAAACTGAGTTTTTGATTTAAACAAGTGAACAAAAATGGTTATGATACCCTAGCATATTAGCTGAGCGTACTGGCAACTTCGAGTAACACATCCAACTTGTCTAATCCCTGCTTCTTATTCTTTCTAGTCTTCATGTGCTTTGCTTTGGAAACCTATTTATTTCCTTTCTTATTAGGGCTTGCAGGGCTATTCTCAGACTTTATAGACCTTTTCTTAGACTTTGCAGGTTTCTCATTGATGATTAAGTATTTCAAAGGAACATCAGTTATGCCAATGACATTTTTAGCTAACTTTGGGTTGCTTCTAAGATTGATTTTATATCATAGCTTGTTTGTTGGCCTAGTATGTCTATTACCCGGTTTGAGAATTTTAGGTGATGGTTCCCTTCTCTCTGTTATTGGATTCTTTCCCTTTAAATATTCAAGAATAGTTGTGTTTGCAAGGGTGTTCTCTAAGGGTAAAGTTGAAAAAGTAGTGGAGCCAATGTTAGCTTCTAGGCTTCTCAACGATGTAGGATTTGCCTTGTGAAGCCGAGCACTCTTCCTTTGATAGACCTTGGGATTTTTTGGGGCAACTAAGGCAGATGGGGCTTCTGAGTTTTCATACATGATGGAAGTCCGAACAGGAACTTGAGACTGAGTCTTATTCATCCTCTTAATAGTTTTGGGTCTACCTCTTTTCCTTCTGGCAGGTTGAGGATGGAACCCTCCCTAGAAAAGAAAATGGTTCCAGGTCCTCCCGAGCTTAATCAATTGGCTTTCTATCAAAAGTTTTATCAGTGCCTTGTGATAAATAAAATGTGAAGAAGGGTTAACCCTAGACCTATATCTAGCAGCCATGTGTTTGAGGCTTTCCAACAAGTAGAAGCATGGATTAATCCTAATTTTCCCATCTAGATGTGCTAAGAAGTAAAAATGATACAAATTGATCCTATTATAACAACCCACACAAGTAAAATATTGTTGGCAAAGATGCAGGGAGCATACCATTTGTCTTGTAGCCAGTCTTTTCGAACCTCGACCTTCCAATTTTCTGCTCTATGCTCTTCCTTGAAGAAAGATGGAATGTCTATGTCTGCTAGAATATTGCTGTGAAAAACCCTGTCACAGTCCATGCGCAAAGTTGTGGCTTCAAAAACTGTGTGCTCTCTGACTTCAAATGTTAGACCACTGACTTCTACACATCTCACATCGAAACCTTCTGCAAATGATTGAGCTACCAAATTGTAGTAATCAGGACATCGATAGAAGAACAGACTCCACCCTGCCTACTGGAACAAATGTAGGAGATCATGATAGACATTCAATAGCTCCGTTTCTTTAGGTTCAGTTTGGTTTAGCATGCCTCCCTTTCCTATTATGGTTGACACTATCCATGGGATTCGATGTTCTGTCCCTACAGTGGAAATAGTTTCAATTGCCAAGTGGAAAACTCAAATTACTTACCAATATAATTGCTTACAGGATATGAGGTGTAAGATACGGTGAACCCACATGCGTCAAGTTAAACTTAACGTCACGTTTGATCTCGAGTGTGAATCATGATCAATAATTACATGAAATTGATTACATAGCACCTTTGATCATTACATAAGGTAAGCACGATCAAATTTGTACTTTACCCTTTCGATCATAATAGAGACACCTACGCTCAAAATACTGACGTTGACATGGTCAGCACAATCAACACTTTAAATATTAAAAAATAACTTAATCATTGACAATTGACCTGTCGGAAAAATGATAAAATAGCATTATCCTCATTGTCGGTGATATTCGCTTTCCAACTATATCAGGTCTCGAAACACTTCTAGGAGTATTAACCTGTTTATTACAACCTTAAATGCTCAGAACACACGTGTTAGCATTTTATAAAAATTACAAAAATGAAAATTTTGATGATAACATGATGAATACCATGGGTGGATGTCATTTTCCATTTGGATCATTCCTCTCTCCTTAAGGAGCAAAGGTCCCCATTGTGTGAAGTTCCCTCATGAGAATCCTTTGTTGAATATGAAGAGCCACTGAAGAGAATGGTTTTGTCTGTTTAACCCATAACCATGATGAAAGAAGATCCGAGGATAGAGATACTTTGTAATGCATGTGACTAGTTGTGATATTAATAGTGTGCAGCCTAGCAAATGGACTTGGATGAAGCGTGGATCTGTGGATGACCCATAACCATGAAAAATGAAGATCCAAGGATAAAGATACTCTATAATGTTTGTGACCAACTATGATACTAACGGTGTGTGGCCAAGCAAATGGACTTCGACAACAAGGGTTTTGTGTTGTTGACCCATAATCTTGATGCTGACTATTGATGAAGTATTAGGTGTCCACATAGCCTGGGGTGGGAGGGCACGTCTCTAAAAAACGCAAGCTAGATGTTGCTATGTTGAAATTGATGAATGTGAAGAAGGTGCCTACTAAAGCAGGGTGGGAGGGCTCGTCTCCAAAGGGAACCTACTCGTGGATTCTGGGTGGGGTACAAAACTAGGCCACACCATAGATGCACCTGAACTATAAATGTGTTGCATACTTGTAACAAAAGTGGCCATGCGTGTTGTAGATTCTCCTATCCAATGAGATGTTGTAAAGGCTTCTTTCAAATTATATGTCTCTTGCTACAACTTTGCTAATAACTTTTGCTACAGGCGATGAAATCAAATTCCGTCAAAGACCCATTTGAGGTGATATCACATTTTATTTTGAGTTTGAAATATTTTAAGAAACGTTGAAAATTTTAGTGTCAACGAAACAATGTGTAATAAGTAAGAAAAATGTTGATAATGGGACTATTAGTGCCTTTTAAGTTTAGAAAATTATTAGCAGGAATACGTTGACAACGAGAGTGTCAATGTTATTGAGTATTAGCTAATAATGGGAATATCAGTGCTAGAAGTAAAATGTGAATTTTGATTTTTGAAAACATGCTAACACATTCCACGTTAGCGAAACAATAATCATTTCTCAGTCATGCCACGAATAATCTAGAGGTGAAAGGAATGTGTTGAAAGGAATTTTTTCTGCTGCCGAAGAGATATGAACTGATTTTGTAATTATCAAAGGGTCAAAATAGTTATTTCACTTGTCAATCAGTGATTCCGCCTGAAAATATCATTGTTTTTACCGCATAATATTTTCACCATTGTCATTTGTAAGTTTTGTTAGTTTATCATTGGAGAGTTGTTCGTTTCAAGTTAATCGACAGAGATACAACATTGGATCTCAGTCTCTCATCTATATAATCGCCAAACCATAGAGATAATGGGGAAGAGCAAGAAGCTTAACATAAACGAACCTAAAGGTCTCGACCTCCTGGAGATTTACCCAGATATTCAGCAACAATTCCAGTGAGCTGAGTGGCAGTAATTTTTCCACTAATGCATCGATTACCATGACATTGTGGCTCGAGCATTCGCCGAGGGGTTTAACAGTGAGCGTGTGGAGGTGGGAGGGCTTTCGTTCCTACACACAAAAGAACTAATTGTAGAGGTTACAACTCTACCTACGGATGGGGAAAAGGTTTTCAGAAGTTATGTTTTTGCTGGGATTGATGTCCCATGTTTCCTAAAAGCCGAGTTTAAAGACAAAAACAAGAAGGCAGGGCTGCAGAGATCATGGCTGGAGGAAAAATGGCATGGGCTTCTATGCATTATCCAGTCATACTTCACATGTGAAGGGCGTTTTAACTGGGTAAATTTATATTACTTTCATTTCTTAGCTCATCTAGCAGGAAAAGTAAGAATGAATGCTTGTTTTTATTTAATGGAGTGTCTCAGGCACATGGTTACTCATTTCCGGGCCAGGAAAAACTCATCCCCTCATTTTGCTTATCACAAATCCTTAATTAAGTTTTTAATTGAGAATCAACTGGCCAAAGTTGGAAGAACTTGGAGCCATTTCCTGTTTTGGGGAGGGTTTCAACCCCAACCCCCTAAAGCTAAATGAGGGAGGTAGAAGGGTACCAAACATGGAAAGAAAACTTAGGCAGAAACATCCTCTCAGGGCACCTCTACTGAAACCCAAAGCCAAAAAGAGAAAGATATTCCCTCATCGTCTAGTCCTACAATTCCAAAGGTTTATGCCAGAAGAAGTGACAGACTTAAGAAGACACAACCTACTGTTGAAAACGCTCCCACTGAAAATCTACCTTGGGATCAAATGTAGTCTTCTTTTCTAATTTCTCGAGGGCTTTAACATACCCTCCCTCTTTGCCCCGTGTCCACCTAAGCTCAGGAGGTTTTACATGGTAAAATACTGGAATTATTGGAGATTTTGACTCCAACATTTGGACGAGTTAATCTAGACACCAGACTGATTCAGCATATCCACTAGAGAAAATGGCCACATGGACAGAGGCCGATCGAATAGCACCTTCAATCTAAGAAGTTATATAGTCTCCTCATTGAAGTTCAGGCTGATCCAAAAAGACTCTTAATCCATATGAGAAAAGGCGCTGATAGAGATGGCTAGCAAAAGTTTTCTTTACATCAGGACCATGATGGTTGATAAACACATCATGGTCTGAATTAGCAACGGCGGAGGAAGATGCAACCTTTACCAATTAGAGAATAGAATGGAGCCAATGTGAAGGAAGTTCGATGCTACCAAAGCAGGTTGTGATAGTGGAATTAGGTAGGAGTGTGAGGAGTAAATAAATTCCTACAAAATTTGCAATTGAAAACACCGAACTGGAAAAAATTGCAACAAAAGACGCTAATGGTGTGCACAAAAATTTAAAGATATTAAACCCTTGAATGATCTCTATCCCCACTGAAAAATACAATAAAAGAGGCTCTCTCAAAGAGACATGTTTTAACGTTTTTTCACTGGCATCAAGATCGATCCCTATCTTTGTGTATCGGTGAAGTTTTAATATAGTATACAACTGGGCACCATCTAACTAAATGTAAAGATGTGCTATATGTATGTGTCAGTAAAGTGAATATGGCACTATCCAAAGTAAATGGAAATATGTACACATGGCATCCAACAACTGGATTTGCTAAACATGAAAGCAGAAGATGCTCTGCCGCTTAATAAAAGCAAAAGCTGACAAAATATGGGGCTATGGAAAGGAGGGATGGAATGTGGGTTGGTCACCCACCACAAGCCCAACTTTTCCATCACTACGTTTTCACTTTACCTTTTCATGAGCCTTCGATTCGTTGGACTTGGGGTTTTGCCTTCCCTTTTTTTTTAGTGGGTTACCATTATTCTTACATTACTTTTATTTTCATACTATTTGTAAAGCTGTAGTCTAACGAGCCTATATTTTCCCCTTAACATTATGGAAATTCTGGTCATATTTTGAAAAAGATTGGCAGGGATTTTTGTAAATCCAAGTTACAGCTGTCAAACTTCAAGATTTTAGGTGTCCTAGAAGATTTTGATGGTGTTGTATCTATTTCCATGACAAAAACATAATTCAAACAATGTCTCTATAAGGTTTTTTGAAATATTTTTGCCCAGATTCCGACCACTTTTGGCCATCTGGGCAATTCCTCCGTCTCCGTAGACGACTCAATTTGTAAAAGCTTTTACATAGTCATAATGGTTAACATGGAATAAAATTTCACAAGAGATATTTTCAAAGTGATTCTCCAAAGCTTAATATGGATTCATCATTCTGTTTGTCTGTTTTATTATTATAATATTAAAAAATGTGAGGATTCATCATTATGTTTGTCTGTTTTATTATTATAATATTAAAAAATGTGAGATTATGGTTAATTTTTTAATAGTTTATTATTCTTGTTGGGATAATTTAATTAGGATTGTGATGATATGAAGTATTATGTAAATTAAGAGATTTAAAGTTTAAATCTCCCTAGAGAGAAGATGATTGTCATAGGCCCCATAAGTATAATGGTAGTGGCTAGAATCCACCCTATACCAAGGAAGTACGAGCCTAACCCAGTTGTCGATTCCTCTCATACCAAAAAAAAATGATTTGTGATTGGTATGCTTAACAAACTCTTTTAGTTATCTATATAGATATACTCAGAATTATCTATCTAAGATATGCAAATCTATTATTTTGGAGTTTATTGAATCTTAATTAAATTTAAGATATTTTTTTTCAAACTTTTTTTTTCCTAACTTCAAATGTAGAGTTGAATTGTTGGTAGGATGGATAATCTTTTATCTTTAGTTCGATATTCCTATGTATAAATTCAACTTAAACTTAAAGGAATAAATAATTCAATTTTGGTTTATGCTTTGATTGTGTTCATTTGAACTTTATTATTGTATTTTGTTTCCAATCTTTTTGCATTAAATTAGTTATAGTAATGCATTTAGTTTTAAAATAATTTCTCGAAAGAATTAAGGAAGAGACCATGAAAGACAAATATGTGTGCTTAAGGTTTATATTATGGTGTCAACCAATTCTCTAAAGAGAATAAAAGGAAAAAATAAGCATAGAGGAAAGTAATTGTGGTGTCATAGTGTATGCCAAATCCCTAGGCTTGAGCATGCAAGAGGTGCACCAAAGTGGCGAAAATTTGACGATGAGCGAGGTCGTGTGATGAGTTGTGCGATAGGACTGCTGAGATGGGTGACATGTGGTGGCAAGAGCACATGTGCGATGATATGTGACGGGGTGTTTGGTCATGCAATGGAATGACAAGATTTCCCAATCGAGATCATGGTTGTCTGCTCAATGAATGCACATGACATAGCATGCATGAGGTGATCCGGATCTTAGGGGGAAGCCCCCAAGATGTAAAAAAAAGTGAAATGCCAGAAGAATAGAAGAGAATACAATAAAAAATAAATAAAAAGCCACAAAGAAACTTTTTATTAAAATAGAGAATCACTGTAAAACTACATTGTGGTGGACAATCTGTCCTTTTACAAAATGCAACTTTTTACTTTAGCCTTTTTTTTGTTACAATACCATAGGTAAATTCCATGGGTGGGTGAATGAATAACATGGGTGGATGTCACTTAAAATACCATGGGTAAATTTCATGAGTGAATAAATACCATGGGAAAATGTCATGGGTGAATGAATACCATGGGTGGATGCCACTTACGATACCATGGGTGAATAAATATCATGGGTGGATGGATACCATGGGTGACTAAATATCATGGGTGGATGAATACCATGGGTAAATTCCATTGGTGGATGAATACCATGGGTAAATTCCATGGGTGGATGTGTTATCACTTAGAGAAAACCTTGTCTGCAGGGAGAAACCCTAAGGTAACCTCAAACCACTTTTAGGTTGAAAGTTGGCCCTTCAACCCAGAGGGGGATCTCTCTGTAAAAATCAACTACTCTATGGTCACTATAGTAGAAGGTTTTCGCAATTGAGTTCAGGTGGCGAGATTTAGGTTTAGGTATAAAATGGTTGGATGATCCTCAAAACCTACCATTGGGCATGGAGTCAAGCTATCAACTAAATGAAATCATAGATCTAGTGAGCAAATTGCACAAAGCATGGGAGTAACACATCCTTTGATTGTTTTGGAGATTTCGAAGAAAGATGAATTGGGAGAAAACAGAGCTTATAAGAGTTTAGAACAACACGTATTTAATGACTGATAATTTAAAAGAGGAGCATCAAATGAAATCCAATCTCATTAAACTAACATTTCATACATGAAAGAGACAATTAATAACAGAGAAATACTATCAGGGAAATGAAAAACATGAGTTTTATACTAGCTGCTCATCAAACACTGCAAATACATTTATGATTGCTCAAACATAACCAAACTACAAGTAATTTTTCAAAAGATTTCACCCCTGTTTCATTATTCATAAACTATCTTTATAGAGTTTCACATAACAGTTTGCAAAATAATAGAATATTCATAATTACAATGTAACTGAGATATTTTAAAATATCCTTTAAGTTCATGCATGAAAAAGATAAACTTAGAAAATATCTAATAAATCCTAGAAAAATTGTACGCAAATCTGCTAAAATCTAGGCAAAAATAAAGTGATCTGGTCAACTATTTAGCTGGAAAATAGAACAGGTCCCTCTTTATTATCATTGTTGTTTCAACAAAAAAGGTCCCTCTATCTAGTTCATCAACACTACCCCAGGATTTCTTCTACACTCTGTGATTTTATGGAAAAATCGCTGATAGGCAAGTCGTCGCCATTACTAATTTTCTAATCTGAGATATAACTAACAACCGGGAGGTCAATCCTTTCGAATATCGCTGACAACAGAGATGTCAGCATCTCTGTTTCATTTTAGAAAAAATCATTGACATGCATGTTGTCGGCATTTTCCTATAGGTTTTGTTTACTAATCAGTATGCATAGTTTTTTCAAAATAGCTGACAGACACACCGCCAAGTTTTTCAAAAGTGCTGACAAGGGCATTGTTAGCGCTCCAGACTTTCATACTGTATACAAAACTAGCAGGCTGACTGTCAAGGAAATGCAAAAACTGAGTTTTTGATTTAAACAAGTGGACAAAAATGGTTATGATACCCTAGCATATTAGCTGAGGGTACTGGCAGCTTCGAGTAACACATCCAACTTGTCTAATCCCTACTTCTTGTTCTTTCTAGTCTTCATGTGCTTTGCTTTGGAAACCTAATTATTTCCTTTCTTATTAGGGCTTGTAGAGTTATTCTCAGACTTTATAGACCTTTTCTTAGACTTTGTAGGTTTCTCATTGATGATTAAGTATTTCAAAGGAACATCAGTTATGTCAATGACTTGTTTAGCTACCTTTGGGTTGCTTCTAAGCTTGATTTTATATCGTAGCTTGTTTGTTGGCCTAGTATGTCTATTACCCGGTTTGAAAATTTCAGGTGATGGTTCCCTTCCCTTTGTTATTGGATTCTTTCCCTTTAAATCTTCAGAAATAGTTGTGTCTGCAAGGGTGTTCTCTAAGGGTAAAGTTGAAAAGTAGTGGAGCCAATGTTAGCTTCTAGGCTTCTCAATGATGTAGGCTCTGCCTTGTGAAGCCGAGCACTCTTCCTTTGATAGACCTTGGGATTTTTTGGG
>APFE031517603.1:0-19699 GCA_000404065.3 Pinus taeda
GAGATTATTAAGGTTCATTCTATCCTTTGAGAGAATGTATCTAGACAACTAGGGGCTTGAGAAGTTAGGAAACTTCTACAACAATGGACTCCTATCAAACTCATACATAAATAGGCCAATTTTATCTCCTTAGGAATAACAAACTCTATAAACATTTTTCACAATTATGAGATTTTTATTAATTATCTCAATTACGAAATAATTATTATCTCATAATTATAAAATTGTGACAAATTATTTATGAGAAATGATTTGAAAATGGGGCACTTAGGCTTCTTGTCTAACTTACAAGAACCTCTCCCACTCCCAAAGCTTTAAATATTCCCAAGTCTTATTGATTAACCAATGCGGAATTAAAAATGCTTGAAAACAATGTTGTATGCTTGTATTGATTTTTAACTGATTACATGCCTTAAATTCTATTGTTGTGTTGTAAGTTGATGTGCTCAACTAATATATAAAATACATATAACATTAAATAAAGTAGCAGAGACAATGCAATAGTAAAAAAAACACAGAACAACAATATCAATTTGAGTTGACCCAAAACTCCTGGGCTATGTCTCTGTGAGCTCTAGTCAACTCAACTAGGCTCTCTGGGATTATGGTATAAGTCCTTTTTACAAGCTCTTGGCTTAACTCCTATTGTTTTACATAGAAGCAACGGGTTCAGACACCATGTTATTCCCTAGCTCTTGAAGCTCTAGCTCTTGGCTCTAGCTCTTGGCTCTTGGTTTTGGCTCTTTGGCTCTGACTCTAGGTCTTTAGCTTTGGCTCTGGCTCTGGCTCTTCGGCTCTAGCTTCTTTTGTGCCCTCTATCAGTTTATAGCTCTCTAGGCTTTTCACCTGACCTCCAAGTGACTCCCTTGGCTGCGTTTTTTCTTTTGCACTGCCTCCATTACCTCAGCTTCCTGCTTTCGCTTCACTTTCAGCAACAAAAACCAATAGTTCCATTTTTCTTTTTCGTTCTGTGGATTTTAAGCCAAATCGGCACTAGTTCATTTTCCCTTTCGAGCTTCCTGTCTTCCAGCCTTTATCCACTCAAATCCCTTCTTTGAGCGTTAGCAATTATTGCTAAATGCCCTCAGGGATGGATGCCACCTATTCAGTAATGGAAGGAGCAACTGGCGCTTGAAATCCCCAAATTTTGGCATTCTCAACTTACATAGGGAAATATACCGAACACGGAAAAATCCGTAGAGAACATTGTTCCCCAGACTTCAAATCTTCATAACTGTGCTTTATAACACCATCGGGTCTGCCTGCAATCACTATCGCATGTCACTTCAGCCCTGTTCCAAGGTTTCCCTTCGTACTTAAAAAATACATTAAACACATTGAAAATCTAGAAAAAAGGCCTTATGGCAGATTTCAAAATAAGATGCATTTGCATTTCGGAACCCTTTCGGGTCTGATTTCATCAAGTTGGTGCATTCCTTCGTATTTCATTTATTCAACGAAAAATGAAAATAAAAAGAAAATCGTCGTTTGACGTATTTCAAAATGTATTAAATCTGGTTCATATTGTTGTCAGGTTCGACCATCACATCACATATATAACATATAACATATAACCGCTCCTCTGTCATGCACCAATGCGATATTGCAATGTGACAAGTCGCAATCGTAGATCACACAAGCCCGAGGTCTTTCCCATATGATAGGGTCTATGCCAGTGCCGATTACGATTCACCGATATCAGTGATCGCAGTATCGTATCGTCCTGGTCCCATCGCATGTTATGCCTCCGATTGCCTCCACCTATCACTGTCGATGTGATATGCTGATCGGATCTGGACTGTTGATCGGCCAGATCCGATGGCTCCTGTTCATTCATTGTTCATGCCTCTAATAGGCCTCATTTCTGCCATTTTTTCATATTTCTGTGTCTCGATAGTGTTATTCGATAAGTCTAAAGCTTCTCCTTTTGTGATGGACTTTTGGAGTTTTAGAAGACTTGAAGATTTAGAGGGTTTTTAGGATCCCTTTTTAGGGGATTTTGCTCCTTTTTCCAAAGGATATAGGGAGCTTCATTTTATGATAACTTTTGCATCCTAAGTCAGTTTTTTTCCATTCAAGTTGCAGTAGATTCAAAATGAGACGATCTATGCAATAGGGCTAGTTTCAAGAACTTCCTTAGACTTCCATTTTCCACAGTGAGGAACACCTAGACTTAGGAGTCTTATCCAAAATCCTTTTTGGATCACGCCTTCCAACTAAAAGAAGTTTTGGTCTCCAAAAGACTGATATACTAGTCTGAGCAGTAAATGATAGTGACTCACCCTCTTCTTTTAGCCTCCCTACACTTGTATTTGCATAGTGCCTCTGAACTAAGGTTTCCGACCACTTCCCTTCTTGGATGGGCTGGTCTTTCAGGGAAGAACTGTCTTCCTCCTTGCCTTCCTACAGAACTTCTACTGAAATGGTCATAGGAAGTAGTTTGAGCTTCTCTACCTTGATCATTGATCCAAGGTGGCTCAACAAATGTGAAGTACACCTGCTTCACAAAACTTTCATTTGTACTTGTTAGACAAGCTGTCAACAACAATTTCTAACAACAACAGAAATACAGACAACAACTGGATGGACTAAATTCCTTCTTCAACAAAGAAACAAATTTCACATATTGTGAACACCTCCATGTCTTACATATGTATACAAATGATGGACTAGGTAACAAGCCCACAAAACATGCCTTTAGATAAATGACCCTTCAATTCAAGCATGTAGAAAGAGACCATTAGGACTCTTTTTCAAAAGATGAAACACTTCATCATTATCTCCATTTGGAGACCAAGTTAATTTCTCCCAAGTCAACATGGCATCACATGCATGTCAAATCAATCAACCCTGTAAGTTAATTACACATACATGTTCAAAAACAAGGAAATCATCAATATCCCTGTGTTCATGCACATCAAGCTCATGCATGCATTTCATCCTTCAACTTTCGCTTAAGCACACTGTACTTTTGAAGCTGAAATGAAATATAATGTAGATGCATCAATAGACATGCAATCTCAATCGGATAAGAACTCTAACCGTTCCTTACCAATCCCTTTCAAAGGCACTACCTTTATCTGCACATTAGCATCATCATGTGAATCATTCTGAGACACATCATTCATTGGATCTTCACTTACATTTCTACCATCTTCTCTTTCCACTTTCTTCAACTTTTGTGGAAGCATTACAGGATTCAAAGTCCAACATTTTGCAACAAGATGTCCTTGCTTATGGAAGTAAGTGCACTACATGTGTTTCCTCTTGATAGCAGGATTTGCCTTGTCCAATGGACCTTTGGCTTCTTGCTTCTTTTCCTTCTTCTACTTCCTGTATGTGGGCATTCTCTTCCAACATCTAGAAACATTATGGTTATCCAACCCACAAAAGGAACATGAAATTCTTTCCCCATACTTATGTGGAAATTTATCATGCTTTTCACAATCAAAAGGAAAATGTTTGGAACTTGATTTATACCTTTCTCTTTAACCTTCATTGCCTTCATGAGGAGGTGAAGAAAATGAAGAAGTGGCTCCCTTTGGAACACCATCAATCTCTTCAAGGTTGTTGGAGTCTCCCCAACTCTCTAGTTCAAGTGTGTGCTTCTGAGCACCTGCATCCTGCAAATGATGTTTCAAGCTATTGCGTTCCTCCTTAATACAATCTTCACACCCTGTAATGCAGCTCCTTCTTGGAGTTGTTTCAATGGCCTTCATGGCAGCTTTGGAACTTTCTCCATAAGCTTGTCCATAGCCAAGACCCAAAAACTTAGGCCTTTCCCTTCACTTCTGCAAAGTTAAACAATAGTCAGTTTGCAACAAGCATACATCAATCAGACAATCAATCTTTGATTGCCCAAACACCTTTCAGACAAGCAATCTTTTCTCTGTCAATCAAGCATTTGATATAACCTTCTTTGAAGGTGAGGCCAATCAATTTCAGGCGCTGATACCACCTGATCTAAAAATGGGGCACTTAGGCTTCTTTTCTAACTTACAAGAACCTCTCCCACTCCCAGAGCTTTAAATATTCTCAAGTGTTATTGATTAACCAATGCAGAATTAAAAATTCTTGAAAAAAATGGTGTATGTTTGTATTGATTTTTAACTGATTTTATGCCTTAAATTTTGTTTTTGTGCTGTAAGTTGATGTGCTCAATTGATATATAAAATACATATAAAAATAAATAGAGCAGCAGAGACAATGCAGTATTAAAACAAACACAGAACAACAATATTAATTTGAAGTTCACCCAAAACTCTTAGGCTATGTCTCAATGAGCTCTAGTCAACTCAACTGGGCTCTCTGGGATTATGCTATAAGTATTTTTTACAAGCTCTTGGCTTAGCTCCTGTTGTTTTACACAGAAACAACGGGTTCAGACACCTTGTTATTCCTTGGCTCTCGAAGCTCTGACTCTTATCTCTAGCTCTTGGCTCTTGGTTTTGGCTCTTTGGCTCTGACTATGGCTCTTCGGCTCTAGCTTTGGCTCTGGCTCTTTAGCTCTAGCTTCTTTCTGCCCTCTATCAGTTTACAACTCTCTGGGATTTTCACTTAAACTCCAAGTGACTCCCTTGGCTGCGTTTTTGCTTCTACATTGCCTCCTTCGCCTCAACGTCTTGCTTTGGCTTCACTTTCAGCAACAAAAACCTCAACAACATCCTCAACAACCAACAGTTCCCTTTTTCTCTGTCATTTTGTGGATTTTAGGCCAAATCGGCGCTGCCTGTTCATTTTCCCTTTCGGGCTTCCTGTCTTCCAGTCTTTGTCCACTCAAATCCCTTCTCTGAGCATTAGAAATTATTGCTAAACACCCTTAGGGATGGATTCCACCTATTCTGTAACGGAAGGGGCAATCGGTGCTTGAAATACCAAAATTTTAGCATTCCTAGCTTACACAGGGAAATATACCAAACACGGGAAAAATCCGCAGAGAACACTATTCCCCAGACTTCAAATCTTCATAACTGCACTTTATAACACCATCAGGTCTGCCTGCAATCGCTATCACAAGTTGATTTGGCCCTGTTCCAAGGTTTCCCTTCGTATTTAAAAAATACGTTAAACACATTGAAATACAAAAAAATGGCCTTATTGCAGATTTCAAAATAAGATGCATTTGCATTTCGGAACCCTTTCGGGTTCAATTTCATCAGATCAGCACATTCCTTCGTATTTTGTTTATTCAACAAAAAATGAAAATACAAAGAAAATCATCGTTTGATGGATTTCAAAATGTATTAACTCCAGTTCATATTGCCGTCAGGTCCAGCCATCGCATCACATATATAACATATAACATATAACCGCTCCTCTGTCATGCGCCGATGCAATATTGCGATGCGACAAGTCACAATCGCAGATCACACAAGCCCGAGGTCTTTCCCATATGATAGGGTCTATGCTAGCGCCGATTGTGATCCGCCGATATCGGCGATGGTGGTATTGCATCGGCCCGGTCCCATCACATGTTATGACTCTGATTGCCTCTGCCTGTCACCGCTGATGCAATATGCTGATCGAATCTGGACCGTTGATCGGCTAAATACAGTGGCTCCTATGCCTTCATTGTTCATGCCTCTGATAGGCCTCATTTCCGCCATTTCTTCATATTTTTGGGTCTCGATAGTGTTAGCTGATAAGTCTAAAACTTCTCCTTTTGCGATGGATTTTTGGATTTTTAGAAGACTTGAAGATTTAGAGGGTTTTTAGGATTTCTTTTTAGGGATTTTGCTCATTTTTCCAAAGGATATAAGTAGCTTCATTTTATGATAACTTCTGCGTCCTAAGTCAATTTTTGCCCATTCAAGTTGTAGTAGATCTAGAATGAGACGATCTCTGCAATGGGGCTAGTTCCAGGAACTTCCTTGGACTTTCATTTTTCCCCAATGAGGAACACTTAGGCTTAGGAGTCTTATCCAAAATCTGTTTTGGATCAAAAAATAACTTAATTATGTAATTTCACCCTTTTAACATAGAATAAACCTCACATAAGTAAAAGCAAAGGTGAAAGTGGGTGCATTCTAGCTAACAACTGAGGCAAGTTGAAATTAGGTCTCTATTACTATAATGGAGTGGAAAATGGGGTTATAACACCAAAACAACCGAAGATAGTGCCACAGAAAAAAAATGTCCTTGATAGCTCAACAGGAAATCACATGGAAAATGATGAAAGCAACCAAGCTAACTAAACCTATCCTATTAGACGATGATAGAGGGATGTTGACTAATAAATTCAAGGAGGTGATTGAATAGGGGATTTTGGCCCCTATCAAGGCTATCTAAAGGGGGGCTAAAGAGAAAAGGGAATAGTAGGATTGCACACAACAACACTTAAAGTAGTTGCAATTGATTATAGAGGCATTAAATATCACAATGATTGTGCCCAACACACTAGATCCAATTGTGGTAAAAATGGCAACTAATGTGCTTCATGCACTGAAGACTCAGCCAAAACCATCACAACCCTCTGCAACATCCGCAAATCCCCACACACTCATCTTACCACTAGTCATAATTCACTTTGTTGATATTGAAGTTCAACAACATGTACAAGTCTTGCTGCAAGTAGACTTGGTTATCTCCCAACTACCCATGTTAATTCTTAATTCTTTGCAGTATTCTATCACATAGGAGATACATGTTAGAGCATAGTCAACAAAAATGGACTTATCCCAATCGAATACAAATCATCAAGCATTGCAAGAGGAATAAATCCAAACAGAGGAGGTCAACGTCAAGTAGATTCCCGAGAAGAAATGCTTCGACAAGTTGTTGAAGCTATGTATAAAAAACTGCCTAAGGTACCTATGGAGGTGGATGTTCCATCAAAAGAAAAATTGTGTAAGATTGAATAAGTTATTCATGGTATGGAGGTGAGGGTATAAGAGTTACAACTAAAATTCAATCCTACCACCCGGATAGAGGAGGTTGAGGGAAGGGAAAAGCAATAAAAGGGCATCAAGCCTCTCGAAACGACCCGAGAAATTGCAAGAGAATGTACTGAACTATGTGAGGAAGGAGTTGAACTAAGACACATGTTATAGGACAATATTGAACTAAAGGATTTTGGTGCTAAGATCTAAGCTTCTAAATAATGCAATTAAATCAGTTGCAACATCCTGCTCTCCTTTCCCACATTAGAGCATCATGCCAAAATGCTAGAAAGTACAATATTAGGTTGACAGATCAATCATTGGAAGGAAAAGAAACAACAATCAACACAAAAATTTGATCACTTATAGGATGAAGCATTGTAGGTTATTCATTACCTTTCTATCGCTCAAAACTTGGCCCAAAATATGATAGATGGATATGAACCATTCATCTTAGATCCCCTTGTAAAAAATAGACTATTATTAATATTCTTGCCATGGTAACCAAGGTTGAGGCCACTATGCACCAAGCCAAAGAAAAACTTTACAAATTTGTGGCCAATATTGTGGAATTCCTCCCTCCCCTCAAAACTCAGTAGCAACAAAGTGATTAGGGATGAGTCATAGATAGTTTTGGGGGAATATTTGGGTGAAGAAGCAATGAGGAATACATTTTGGAAAAGAAGGGGTATGGAGAATTTTTTTTTACTTTTTCCCAATTATGGAAGAAATGTGTGGGAAAAAGTAGATGACATGAGTAGAAGACTATGCAAAGGCCAAATAGGCTACATAGAGGCTCGATGGGTATGTTTTTGACATACCATGCAAAGGATCAATAGATGCATGCTCAACAAAGGTATGTAATAGAGACTATGTGATAATAATTTTATTATTTATCCGATAAAATATTTTCCAACAATGCAGAGTATTAGACATGGGGTAAGGTGGTAGATTTAACCTAGGATGGGGCAACAAACAGTTGAAGGGGGAGCGTGTTATAACAACATAGTTGCATGAGCTAGTATGCTAAGCTGGAAAAATATTTCCTAATTCAAATCTAGGAAACATCTACCATAAAAAGGATGATTTCTAGTAACGAAGGGTTTTGAAGTTTGTTCCCGATTATGTTATAATTTTCAATGTTTTTTTCTCTATCCTATTCAAAGCACTCTGTTATGGTGTACGTTGTTCTCTTTTGTACATTCTAAGCCTAATGAGGAATATTATGATGAAGCTTTGATATGATGTCTTGTGTAAACATTGCATGGATATGAATTTTATGGAATAGGCAATAGGTGAAACTGAATGCATGTTATCGAACTCCTACATCATGTATTTATGTGTAAATATATATTACGATAAATACGAATATAAGAGCTCATCAAGATTTTTGGCCTCATATATATGTTTTTAATTTGTGATGTTGTGTTTAAGAGTGAATGCCATGGATAGAATTCAAGTCCACATGCAGTTTCCTATTGGTATAACTATTTTAGTTTTTGTATATAATTAGACAAATGTATAAAGAATGAACCCAACTTTTGTTGTTTCCTATTGAAATAATATTTCCATATATGCTAAAGCATTGTTGAAGGTTTGGTTCCTTGTCTAAATTGTAGGATATGTGCAACCAATATTATATCAATAGTATTTGAATATTGAAATGTGTGCAGTAAAAGTTGAGAATATATGTGTTTAATCCTTGGGATTGTCTGTGACATAGAATAAATTGTTGTAGTCTAGGTTGGGCAATAGTGAACCAAAATCACCTGTCATGCCCCTGCCCCCCTGCACAATCTAGGCAAGTTATGCAATCCCATTACATACCTTGGGTGAGCAGTTATCTACTTGTAGACCTTGACAATGACAATATCCTTGAGGGTTTGCTGGAAAAATCCTGAACCTTGGGGCTTTTCAGTTGTGAAGCACCAACAAATAGGAAGAATGAGTGGTGTCTTTAAAATCTAAAAAATTCAAGGCTAAAAAAGAATATATTCAACTGGATGAATATTAAAAGTAGATTAAGAACTTGTATTGTGAGATCATAGATGCAAATATAGACAAGGCCTTCCACAACATAGTTAGGCTTAAATAAAAAAACTGAAAAACTTGTCAACAAAGTTAAAAATGGGAAAGGAAGGAATTAGAAAAGTTTAGGCAAAGTTACAAGTACAAATAGAATAGTTGATAAATGAAAATAATATTTTATAAGGTGGGGATACAATCTAGTTGAAATCATGGAGGAAGCTACGTTAGTTAAAGGGTAAAGTATTAGCCTAAAGGAGGAAACAAAGGTCTAAAAGACCATGTATGAAGAAAACTTAGTAGAGGATAAGTTGTTGGTGACCATGAAATCAATCAACAACATGATTTGAAACTATTTATTTGATGACTGGATAAACTCAAAGACCATCTTCAATATTACTTAGTATTTGGCATTCTCCTTAAATATGTTAAAAAAATATCTAAATGAGGCACACAAGTAACTATATAACAAAGACGCAATGGCCAAGATTGTCAAATAAGTCTTGAGAAAATTCCATTCAAGCCTTTGAATTGCAAGGAGTGATTAGTCAAATGTTAATATCAATGGGTTTCGATACCCACATTACCAAATTAAAGAATTGGAGAATCATTGATTAGAGGGCCATGGTAGTAGAAGGCCCATTAAATAGTTCATGAATGACATGAAAATCATTATAGGGCATTGTTTTTTATTCCAATGGGACAAAAAACTAAAAATGCATACTACAATGATGTATGACGGGTTGTTGAAAGTCTCTAATGATGGGTTGTTAAATGTCATGGATAGAAGGGACCGTTATCTCGCCTTTGATGGCACTCAATAAGTTATAGCCCTCAATCCACACTTGGATAGTGATGAAGTATCTTATCCTATTTCTAATGCCCATTGACCACATAAAAAAAAATAGAGATGGACAAGTCCTTCATTTTTTATAGAGATTAAAAAAATAAATAAAGATGGACAGTGACAATATAGCACCATCTATGAGTTTTCCACAATGGCCTTGCAATAAGGGGTACATCAAGATGTGAATCCCATTGCTCGAGAATTGCAAAGATAGTAGTTTCTCTTTTAGACACAAATCCCACCATCTTTGTCACAAATGATACTACCACGAAAAAGAAAAAAGGGAAGTAGTTCGAAAAGAGTAAGGGAAAAAGTGGTATACAACCATTTTAGTCATAGCTCTCCCATGCCCCATAATTTTGTGGTGTTAGGAGTGAATGGTGGCCATTAATTTAGGCTCGGGTACTAAGAGAAAGAGACTAATCAATAGGAGAAAGTTGGTCATAATATATACACAACCTTCAACATTAGGGGCAAGGACTGAGAATTTGTACGTCATTTGGTTGTTGATATTTTATCTAAGATTCAATCCTTATCCTTATCATTGTCTATTATTTATTGTTCATGTTGGGAGGATCCATCACAATGGATAAATTTTATTTTTATCCTCATTTTGCTCCTATCTATAAGAACAACTATAATATCTTTACTTTAGAGGGAAGTAGCAAAGGCTTAAGATGAATTTTGTGGTCCCCATTTGGTGCACTGATTCTACTCAAAGAATTATTGATTTTACTATGTGATTAGGATTAAGACACATTTTCCCTAGTGAAATAGTAATGATGAAGTAAGTTATGCATTATTTTCCATTTTATATCTTTTTCTTGTGCTGAATGGAACCATTGAGCTACGCTTGTCTTTCCCATTTGGTTTCCATACTAATGAATGCATTAAATAAGGAAAAAGTGTGTGTCCTCCTCTTTTTGATGCATGTGCATTTTCTCCTACATTATGTTTTCTAAAGATAGAACCATGATTCAATTCAAGCAATCTCTAGTAATATTTTCCTCGTTCATCGCTTACAATGCAAAAAGAACATTCTGAATTGTAGGGACTATTTAAGTGCACCACCTGGTCTCTTCACTAAATCCAAATGGAGCTTCATAGAATTATTTTTTTCTCATTTGATAGGGGAGGATAAATCTTTTATAAAATTGAAGTAAATCCCCTCTAGCCCAAGTATTAGCTTGAACACCTACAATGGAACAAGAAGGTGCCTCTACATATTATCCCTCAACTATTTGGGTTGATTTCCAATAAAAGCGAGGGAATTATCCCTTTCTATAGAAATTTTGTGAAGCTATAGTGAGGACTAATCATTGGAATAGTGTTACAATCCATATAAAATAACATAACATGCATGAAATTCAAACTAATAACTGAGCTATAAATATGAAATGAAAACAATAATACAGTGAGAAGTAACAATATTCTTTTATTATCAATGGCTAGGAATTAAACTACACTTGGGAAGAGTGGTTGGTTGGAGGTGTACTCCAACACACTTCTTGGGAGGGTCCTTTGATCCTTGGTAGCCTATCTCTCTGAATTGATTACTATGAAGATGTGCCCTTGCTCTCTCAATGGTAGAGCCTAAACAAGTAGGTAGTTATGGACTATTAATATGAGCAACAAAGTAACCGATCAAATGAGAATTGTAACCTCAAAACGAGAAATCTAGCCAAAAAACCCCAAAAAAATAAAATGAAAAAACAACCCAAAAACAAAAAGTGTGTATGTTGGAATGACATTTTTTTGGAGGGATTTAAATTTTCAACATTTTTTAAAAAATGACAATAAAAGCCAATTTTTTTATGCAAAAAACGCTCTAAACTAAAAAAGTGTTGATATAGGCATCAATGTGTTTTTTTGCTAAAATTTCAACATTTTTTTATCAATGGCATTAAAAATAAAATACCATAACTCCAAAAATCATTAAAATTCCAATAGTTTTCATCAATATGTTGAAGATAAAATATCACGACTCCAAAAGCTTAAAATTTCCTACAATTTTCAACCATGGCGTTATGATTCCGAAAAACATTATAATTTTGGCATTTTTCAACCACAACATTTAAGACAAAATATCATGACTTTAAAAAACCTTAAAATGTCAATATTATTTAGCAATGGAATTAAAAACAAATATAATGACTATAATAAACCTTATATTTTCAACATATTTTGAGATCAAATATAATGAATAAATTAAACCTCAAAAATAAATATCTAAATCAAAAAGACATTATACCAAATGCTAAAAGTATAGTTCTTTTAAAATCCTATCCTAAAAAAACTTGACACATTGCAACGAAAACTTAAAAATCAGCCATCAAACTAACACATAGTGGGGGCATGTTTGACCCATTGCAATTGAAACTTAAAAACCAACCATAAAATTAACATACAGTGGACATGAACTTGATTCATTGTAATGAAAATTGAAAAATCAACTAACTTGGCACATATTGGGGTCAGGTTGCTAGTCGAACATCCACACAACCCTAGTCGAACATCCACACAACCCCTACAACAAAAAATAAATAAAGAATCAATAAAATTAAAAAAAAAAAAAAAAACAAAAAAATCAAAATCAATAACAATAAGAAACATAATAATAAGTTAAAATTTAATTAATTAATTAAAACAAAACATTGAAAAATAAAAATAAAATGAAGAAAATGCAAAAAGAAATCAAATATAAAAAAATGTTATAAAAAACAAAGAAAAACCAAAAATATAAAATTATATATATATATAATCGACCTGCCACCCCCACCCAATTTCTAAGGGTTTGCGGGCCAAGGCCACTCGGTAGGGATGGTAGGCCAATTCTCAGAATCATCCTGCCACCATGCCCGACGACCAAGGGTTCGTGGGCTAAGGCGCCTGCCCTGGCTCGTGACCTCTTGGCGGCTGAGCTAGGCTGGCATGACGATTCCCAGAATCACCGTCCACCATGTTGGGGGTGAGAGGGTGATTTAAGAATCACCCTTCATCATTCTAGGGCCCAAAGGGTGATTATGAGAATCACCCTCCATTGTTCCAGGGCAAGAGCGTGATTCCAGGAATCACCCTCCATCATGCTAGGGCTAGAGGATGATTCCCAAAATCACCCTACATCGTGTCGGGGCCAGAGTGTGATTCCCATAATCACCCTCTGTTGTGTTGGTGGCGAGAGGGCACTGTCGGTGATTCCAAAAATCACCCTCTATTATGTTGGGGGGCATAGGGTGATTCCCAAGATCACCCTCTGTCGTGCCGATGCTAGAGGGTGATTTCAGGAATCACCCTCTACCATGTCGGGGCTAGAGGGTGATTCCCATAATCACCATTTTTCATGGACAGGCTAGAGGGTGATTCCAAGAATCACCCTCTCCCGTATTGGTGGCGAGAGGGCATCGTGGGTGATTCCTGGAATCGTCATCCACCATGTTAGGGGCTAGAGGGTGATTATGGGAATCACCCTCTACCATGTCGTGGCTAGAATATGATTCTAGGAATCACCCTTTGTTGTGTTGGGGTGAGAGGGTGATTATGAGAATTAATAATCGTCCGCCATGCTGGTGACCAGAGGGTGATTTCAGGAATCACCCTCCGCTATGTCAGGTCTAGAGGGTGATTCTGAGAATGACCCTCCATTGTGTTGGTGGTGAGAGGGCACGGTGGGTGATTCCAAGAATCACCCTCCACCATGTTGGGGGCCAGAGGATGATTTTGGGAATCACCCTCTACATTGTCGAGGCTAGAGAGTGATTTCGGGAATCACCCTCCATCACGTTAGGTGTAAGAGCGCATCGTGGGTGATTCCTGGAATCACCCACCACTGTGATGTGGGCTAGAGGGCGATTCTGAGAATCACGCCCACCCTAGGCTATGACCCCTTGGCTGCTGGGTGGGGGTGGTAGACCAATAATCATTTTTCTTTAATGTGTTATATAATATATATATATATATATATATAATATATAATATATATATATATATATAATATTATAAATATAATAATATATTATATATATAGATATAGATATATTCTTTTATTATTTTTTTTTCTTTTTAATATTTTTACAATTTTTTTTAATATTTGAATTTTCATCGTTTTATGGGTTTTTTTTTTAGATATTTTTATATTTGATTTTCTTTTTAATTTAAATTGTTAAGTAGCAAATATTTTAAAAAAATGCATACTTAAGACAAAAAAATTTAAAGCATCGAAAAAAATGTTTTTCAAAATCTGCATGAAAATCAACAACATTTATACTTAATATATCGTAAAATTTAAAGTGTCAAAAATAAGCCCAAAAAAAGGAGTTGATGTTGTACAAACGCTTTTCAAAATTGCCATGAAAGTCAATAATATTTAAAAAGAAAATGTGCAACGAAAATTTAAAGCATAAAAAATATGGTCCAAATAAAAAAGGTTTATTCTGAATCAACACTTTTCAAAATCAAATGATTTTTTGCTACCTCTAAAAAAGTGAAAACTCGGTTCAATTCTTGTTTGATTGGTTATTGTGTTGAGTATCAGAGCAATGGTCTTAGATTTCAATTCAATAGCATACCAATGCTTCAATATTATTATTATTATGAATTCTTCTGATGAGTATTTATCTATAGTGAAACCTCCCACCTTCTCAATGCTAGTTTTAGCTATGAAGGGGATGTATTGGACATTGTTCCCCTCTATTTTGAAGAGATTGTTCATGAATGTAGATAAGGATTAAGGCTTTTCTGCATTAATTGTGTCAACAGAGACAATATTTATGATGTTTTGCATGTTTTTAGACTTATGTGGATTTCAAAGGAAAAACTATCAAAGCTATGCAAAACTAAATATTGTAGGTTGTTTAAGTGCATGACACATATTTTATAAAGTTTTTAACAATAAAAAATCGTGAAGTTTAATATCCATGAAGTAGATTTATTGTGCTATATTCTTGTCTATCGATGATGTTTCTTGATGATTTCTTGAATGTCTCTATGAAGAAAATTTAGGTGAAATTATTACCCCTTAATGTGTGAGGTTAGAAGCTACCATATAACTGAAAAGAAACATTGTTTTTTGACCCATATGCTTGTATATATGACAAATGTGTGTGTGTGTGTGTGTGTGTGTGTGTGTGTGTGTGAGAGAGAGAGAGAGAGTTGTGACCAAGAAAAAAGGAAGTCCCATGGGGAAGTGATGAAACCAACCTACAAAGAACCAGATGTACTTATGAATATAATCTCTTTATACAAACGATGTACACATTTCCCATGCTTGTGAAATTATGAAATATTATAAGAGCATCCATGTATACTTTTTGTAAATGTTTGAACATGATGAAGATTTTAAAAGATAGTGCATGATACTTTAGTTGGGAAGTCGACGATGTAGAAATATGCATCATCCTTAGGGGTGTTGATACTAGTAAATAATTACTTTGATGAGAAGGATCCTTGGAACTTGAAAGGAGACAAAAAGTGCTCATTCTTAGGGGGCATTAGTAGCTTGACAAGACTAGGTGTCTTCAACTAGAGCTAAGAGTTGCAATTGTCCCAAGGTATGACCTTTCCTGATGTGCAAACGAGTTGATATTGAGCATTAGTGCAACCAATGAAATTAGAGAGACATGATGACATTATCCATCCCATCTAGGGTTCAAATTGGGGATAAATGAAATAACAAATTGTAATTGGGGATGATTTTGATAATGTTGGATGAGGTGGTTAATGAGGATGTGAGACAAGATTTCCCTTGGTCGAAGCATAAATGAGGGTTGATAATGGCAGGAATCAAAGATCAATTGTACATAAGGTGACATGTTGTCAATGAGACAATAAGACAAATTAAGGGTATGTCAAAATAGGTTTGAACATAAGTGGATATATATGGATAGGTAGATGATGATGACAACACTAGGGATCATAGTGATGGAGACTAGGATACATGAGGTGTTTTGAGCAACCAAAATCATTGCAAGCATATGTGAATCAATTGAAATGAGCCAACCAAGGGAGACCAAGATTGTCATTGGGTTTGATAAAAATTCCATTATATAAAATGGTACCAGTGTTAATGCTTACCATGTAAAGAATGTGCCTTTTATAATTACCAAAAATGTAAAAAATAGGCAATTTACACACAAGAAGATAGTTTACCTAGCCATGTGATCAACCCACTTAACCCGGTGTGGTGAGAGTAGTGAAAATGAATAAGGAAGGGGGGCCTTGGTTGACTTCTATGGAAGGTAGATGAAGAATGAATTGGAATGGAGAACAATCTACTAATTTTGAGGAAGATGAGAGGCTAATGATAATATAGTAAAACATTTAACATGACCAACCATAATAAAATATGAATGGCTAGGTGTTTGAGGCCAAGATGACTCGTGAAGAAAAAATGTTCACTTAGTAATTTGTAAATGCATATAAAACTAAGTTACATGTGTAATTGGAAAACTACCTTAAAATATATTAGGAAAAAATGATACTCACCTCTTTGGAAAAAATATATTTGATAAAAGAGAGTAAAGAGCCCTACTACATGCATTGAGGAGATCAAAAAGACTTCACATCATATACGTACACATGAGCACATGAGGGAGGGGTGAAACTTTTTGTCACATTGTGATTCCAAACTTGCATAAGTGTGAAAAATGGAACCTTAGAGTAGCCCCATGGGTTTTGGGAACGTTCTGACCGTGCCATTTAAAAGCTGGTGGGACCCACAACGGCACCTCAATTGCAGTTCACTGAGTTGGATACGAGAATGTGTGGAGCCCATAATTTTCTAGAGCTTGTTGTGTGTGCATCAATGGTTGGATTGCACAGGTATATATGGAATTTCCACATTAAACCTGCACGGACATGGCATGGATATCCATGCACATGACATGCCTATTCTTGGAATAGCCACAACGAACATTTCACGTGACTGTTTGTTCGAAAACCACACAAACTATGCGATGTTTTAGTGGACAGCTGCACAAATTGTGTGACTGTTGATAGGTAATTGTGGCTATTTGGCGGACAGCCATGCGAACTATGCTGGTTTCCAATGGAATGTTGTGTTAGCTGTGTGACTATTCATGGAGTAGTCGAGAGGAACCTTTTCATAGGTGTTCAGTGGAAAACCATACAAGCTACACTGCTTTCTAATGAAATCTCATGCAAACGTTATGATTTTGCAATGAACAGTTGCAAATGTAACTTACGCCTCTGCTGGCTAAGCTGTCATGCAAAACTATGGCGTGCAAATTGTGCTCTCAGAATGAACTGTAAATACGGACTTGTGTTTTTTATTTTGCAATTTATGTGACATGTATCAAATATGATGAGATCAGTACAGATATCACAGAGCCTTCCATTTCACAAATCGTTCGCCTATAGCTCGAATTTCCTCCCTCAGATCGTGGACAGATTGCTCTATATCAGCTTGCTGGCAAAGAAGCTTGGCTTACAAAAATTTCCTAAAATTTCCTCCGTAAGATCGTCGACGGATTGCTCTATATCAGCTTGCTGGCAAAGAAGCTTGGCTTCCAAGAATAGCTGGAATGACATACGCTGCTTCACAACCGCATCTTCAAGTTTTGAAATGGAGACAAACAAAGCATGCGAAGCATCCAACAATTTATCCACCAGATTGGCTTCATTGTCATTAGGAGGGATGCGAGAATTGGCCATTACGGAACCAAAGCTTAGCACCCCATTACACTTATCACAATTGTAGAAAGAGTCTGCAACTAAACCACCATGAACCAGCAACTCATTTGCGCTGTGAGGATGCCAGATACTCATTATATAAGCGAGGTCACTGCAAAAACGTGAGTCGAGCATCTGCCGAAGATCTATCTCCTTTACCCAGAGTTTGGCCAGACAGAGGAATGACAGGTATAGGATGGCATCGACCGACTTCCATAAATTCATTTTTCCTATCAAGGCTCTTAACATCACAACCGAGGAAAAGCACACCAGATCCCACCAGTAACCGAGGAAAAACACACCAGATCCCACCAGTAACCGAGGAAAAGCAGACCAGATCTCAAGTGAGAGTATAAATGGAAAAGACACCGCTTTCTCGAAGCTATCAGAGAGGGCAACCACTTGAAGTCCCAAGGAAAAGGAGTAAATAGGATGGAGATATGGAAATTGCTAGTAATCGGTTCTTGATTGTACGACCACCTTGCAAAAAAGAGATCTGAGAACATGCCCCATACCCAGCGCTGTGATGTGGATAAACTTCATCGTGTCCCTACTACTGAGAAGGAAGTATTGTTGAATTTGTAATTTCAACCGCGCCATACCAACGCCAAAACCACCGCAGTAAACTTCAAAACCCCCTGAATGATATGGGACGGCTTTTTGGGTGAGGTGGTTTCCGTACTTAGGGGCTCCGATAAAACTTGGAGCTGACGCGTGGATGAGGGGTGACATCACCCTCTGACACTTATCGGACGATAAAAGTCCGTCAAAAATGGTCATCCGATATTCGAGCTGACTCGTGGATGAGGGGTGACATCACCCTCTGACACTTATCGGACGATAAAAGTCCGTCAAAAATGGTCATCCGATATTCGTCCTATCTGCTCCTCGATTCTCCGCCGTCGGATCGAGGTCAAAGCTGGGTACGCTCTGCAGGGAATGGAGATTGCGTAAAGTTTTGTCTTTCACCACTAAATTAATTTATGAAGTACCTTGGCCATGCTTAGAATTAAATGGCGTTCGTAGATATAGGTGAAATAATTAAATTTAGTGTTTTTGTTTGTTTTACACATGTAGTTTTTTATTTTCAGGGAACAAGTAAAAAAAATAGTTTTATTATTTTGCATACGAATCGCATGAGAGTTTGACTTTAAGTTTTAGTTTTGCACACGAGAGGTTAAGAGTTGGTTCGCAGCAGCGAATGAAGACCAGGGGAAGTAAGTAATGTAAAAACGCACAGCAGTGCAGGAGGAGAAGGCCTAGAGGTGTAAGAAAAAAACCAGAGGAGGTTTGTATAAAAAACCATGAATTGTTTCACACAGCAGTAAAAAGGTAAAACTGTAAATCCTTGTAATTTTTGTTTTTCACACAGCTGAATGTAAATGAAATTTTTACACACAGTGGTGTAAAATTCCAAAGGAGACAGAGTAATTTCTTTTGTAATGTTTTTGTGAATCCCTCTGAATGAAAGAGGATGAATATGTCTCAGTGAATTTATTTTAATGAATAGAAATCTTTTATGGTGGTGCAATACTCTGTTCAGTAAATTTTTTTTTCCTTTAAAGCTTCCCTGTGCACAAAAGATCCTGGAGCAAAGGAAACAGAGCATTGTCTCTGTGTGCATGAATATTGTTTGTTTTTGGGATTTTATCAGAAAAATCCCCAACAGTGGTATCAGAGCAGGCTTAGGCTCTTTGAAGGTGACAAAGAAGCTAAAGGGAAGAGTCTTTTGGTTGCAGCAGTCAGTTGTTTTAAAATATACAGTCAAGAAATTGAAGCATAACTAAGGAAGCAAGGAATGGCCAGCACAAGCACTGGTATGGATATGTTTAACACCCAGCTCCCACAGTTTAATGGGAAGAACTATGACTATTGGGCAATAACCATGAAAGCCCTGTTTGCCAGTCAAGATCTATGGGAATTAGTTCAAGATGGTTATGAAGAACCAGCAGATGAAAATGAGTGCAATAGGAAGAATGACTCAAAAGCCCTTGTATTTTTGTATGAAGCAGTGGACCAGAGTGTGTTTCCAATGATAGCAGCAGCTAAGACATCCAAGGAAGCATGGCAAACCCTCAAGACAGCCTATCAAGGCATGGAGAAAGTGAAGACAACAAAACTACAATTGCTGAGGAGAGATTATGAGAATCTGTGCATGAAGGAGTCAGACAACATTGACTCATTCTTCACACATGTAATTGGTCTGATTACACAGATGAGGACTCATGGAGAAACCATTGAAGAAAGGAGGATTGTGGAGAAA
>APFE031517603.1:21918-35166 GCA_000404065.3 Pinus taeda
AAGAAATGGATAGAAGCTATGGATGAGGAGATGAATGCCATAGAAAGAAACAAAACATGGGATTTGGTTGAGCTACCAAATGGTAAAGAAGTCATTGAAGTGAAATGGGTTTACAAAACCAAGAGCAATGCTGAAGGCAAGATAGAAAGGCACAAGGCAAGGCTAGTTGTCAAAGGGTACAAGCAGCAGTATGGGAGAGATTATGAGGAGACTTTTCCACCGGTTGCAAGAATGGAAACCGTGAGAGTAGTGTTGTCCATAGCAGCACAAAACAAATGGAAAGTCTACCAAATGGATGTGAAGTCAGCATTCCTAAATGGAGTGTTAAAGGAAGAGGTCTATGTTGAACAGCCTCTAGGCTATGAGAAGAAAGGTGAAGAGCACAAAGTGTGCAAATTGAAGAAAGCTCTTTATGGGGCTGAAGCAAGCGCCAAGAGCATGGTACAGCAGAATAGATTCATATCTATTGGATAATGAATTCGACAAGTGTGAAGGAGAACCCACCGTCTACATCAAAGAAAAATATGGTAAAATTTTAATTGTTGTCTTGTATGTTGATGATGTTATTTTTACAGGTAATGATGATTAGCTCATTAAGAATTTTAAATCAGTTATGAAAGAGGAATTTGAAATGACTGACATGGGTTTCTTGAGATACTTCTTAGGCATAGAAGTAGATCAAAATGAAAAAGGAATTTTTATCTCACAGGCAAGATATGTAAATCAAGTATTGAGCAGATTTAACATGCAAGAATGCAAGGCAGCAATCACTCCCACAGTAATGGGATTAAAACTCAGCAGAGAGGACAACAGCAAGGATTTTGATCCTAGTTTGTACAAGAGTATTGTAGGCAGCCTTATGTATTTAATAGCAACCAGGCCTGACATTATGTATGCTGTTAGTTTAATTTCCAGATTAATGGAGAGGCCAAAGGAGGCACATTGGCAAGCAGCAAAAAGAATTTTGAGGTATGTCAAAGGTACCAAAATATTTGGAATTTTATATAATGTCTCAGAACATTCAGATTTGGTTGGATACACTGATAGTGATTGAGCTAGAAGTGTTGATGATCGGAAAAGCACTTCCGGTTATGTTTTCCATATGGGTTCAGGAGCCATTTCATGGGCTTCTAAGAAGCAGTCCATTGTAGCATTGTCTACAGCAGAGGTCGAATATGTGGCAGCTACAGCGGCAGCATGTCAAGCAGTTTGGATGAGAAGGATGTTGAGGAGTTTAGGCCAAGAGCAGGCAAAAGAGACAATGATTTTTTGCGACAATAGCTCAGCTATTGCATTGTCAAAGAATTCAGTGTTTCATAAGAGAACAAAACACATTGATACAAGGTTTCACTACATCAGAGAATTGGTGAACAATGGAGAAAAGTGCCTAGAACATTGCAGGACTCAAGAACAGGTTGCAGACATCTTGACAAAGCCATTGGATCAGAAAAGCTTTGAATTTTTGAGGAAGTGTCTGGGTATGACCGAATGCCCAGCAGTTGAAATTAAAGGGGAGTGTTGAATTTGTAATTTCAACCGCGCCATACCAACGCCAAAACCACCGCAATAAACCTCAAATCCACCTGAATGATATCGGACTGCTTTTTGGGTGAGGTGGTTTCCGTACTTAGGGGCTCCGATAAAACTTGGAGCTGACGCGTAGATGAGGGGTGACATCACCCTTTGACACTTATCGGACGATAAAAGTCCGTCAAAAATGGTCATCCGATATTCGTCCGATCTGCTCCTCGATTCTCCGCCGTCGGATCGAGGTCAAAGCTGGGTACGCTCTGCAGGGAATGGAGATTGCGCAAAGTTTTGTCTTTCACCAGTAAATTAATTTATGAAGTACCTTCGCCATGCTGAGAATTAAATGGCGTTCGTAGATATAGGTGAAATAATTAAATTTAGTGTTTTTGTTTGTTTTACGCATGTAGTTTTTTATTTTCACTGAACAAGTAAAAAAAATAGTTTTATTATTTTGCATACGAATCGCATGAGAGTTTGAATTTAAGTTTTAGTTTTGCACACGAGAGGTTAAGAGTTGGTTCGCAGCAGCGAATGAAGACCAGGGGAAGTAAGTAATGTAAAAACGCACAGCAGTGCAGGAGGAGAAGGCCGAGAGGTGTAAGAAGAAAACCAGAGGAGGTTTGTATAAAAAACCATGAATTGTTTCACACAGCAGTAAAAAGGTAAAACTGTAAATCCTTGTAATTTTTGTTTTTTACACAGCAGTGAATGTAAATGAAATTTTTACACACAGTGGTGTAAAATTTCAAAGGAGACAGAGTAATTTCTTTTGTAATGTTTTTGTGAATCCCTCTGAATGAAAGAGGATGAATGTCTCAGTGAATTTATTTTAATGAATAGAAATCTTTTATGGTGGTGCAATACTCTGTTCAGTAAATTTTTTTTTCCTTTAAAGCTTCCCTGTGCACAAAAGATCCTGGAGCAAAGGAAACAGAGCATTACCTCTGTGTACATGAATATTGTTTGTTTCTGGGATTTTATCAGAAAAATCCCCAACAAGTATATATCAAATTCGTCCATGTACGTATTAGGAGTGGAGGAGCCCCTAACCACGCTTCGAATACTTGTGACATTCATAAGCACAATGGAATTGGAAATAAATATGCTATATCATCCTTGTTCAAGTCTAGTTTGTTCCATGGTAGAGCGTTTTTTGGCAACCTCGTCTGCTTCGATGTTTAAATGTGTGAGAATATGGTAGCATTCTAATTTTTCAAATTGGGAAGTGGAATGAAGCACTTTTAGATTCATAGAAAAAAATGAAGGGTTCACTATCATTTTTCGGATGACGACCATTGAGTTTCCAAAAACAGAGTCTTTGAATTTTCTTTTCTATCACAATTTCTAATGCTATAATGCTTTTAATAGGGTTAAAATTTCTATTCTAAACCCAAGCAAATTAGTAATTATTTTTCCATCAAAACCCATGAGAAAGGGCCCTTTTTAATTGTTTTTTAAATAAAAAAATAGGTAAAATGGTTTGTCATAACTATTTTTCCGTCAAAACCCATAAGAACCCCTCCCTTTTTAATTGTTTTTTAATAAAAAAATAGGTAAAATTGTTTATCATTAAAATGATTTAAATTAGAATTAGTGAAACTATACTCTTGAGCGTAAATCAACTGCGAACAACGGATACAAATAGACTGAGTTTCACGGTTAAACAAAATCCATATATTAATTGGGAAATATGCCGAACGTACATACAACGTAATATAATAGATTGATAAACTTGGATTGTTATGTCACTATTTACAGTGACATATAGGATCCGTGAGTAGCTATTAGTTTTTCCATAAACCAAAATATTTGTGGTTTTACAATGTTAACAAAAAAATGTTTCTGGGGGAATTTTTCAGTGATGTCATCGCACCGCCGCATGCCCATTGCATTTCTCAAGGACCGAATAATTCGCATGCTCAAAGGTCATCACACCAAGCGATGTCGAAAAGATGAACGGTCTTGTCAGCCTGAAGTAGTACGTTGATAAATAGTTTCCAGTGGACGATACGTCGGGCAGGGACAAGGGCAAGGGGGTCTCGCTAAGTTTCGAGGACACTAGCGAAAAAAACAAGGCAGTACTTTGTTTCTCACAAATTGATTCCTTCCATTACCACACGATGCAATCCTCTGGTTTTCTTGTTTACCGTCAAATCTGTTTCAGATGACAGGAAACCGTCCCCTTCCAAGTCACGGATCTTCAAAGGTCGTCTGTCAAACGACAACCTAGATATTCAGTAGTTGTCGATAAATATTTGCACAGGAGTATTTGTCGATGAAGACACAAGGAAACAAAAATCATAGGTGGCATTGCCGAATGCGTTGGTCGATTGGAGACGACAATTTTAACCGTATGACTTGTGATTTATACTTCGTTGTTTTGCTATAAATTATATTAGAAATTGCACCAAATGTTATGATAGAAACCCGGTAAGTTAGTAGCATATGAAAAAAGTGATGGAATTTTCTGCTAAATTCCTTAACAAACAGACAACACAAAAATACTCTGTTTCTGCTCAGAAAACTAAAAATTTCGTTTTTTGGACTTGGTGTTGCAGCAACAGGAATCAGTGTTGCAGCAACAGGAAACTGTGTTGGAGCAACAAGAAACTGTGTTGCAGCGACATGAATTTGGTGTTGCAGTGACACGATTTTGACGCTAAGTCACTTTAAGAAGTTGGGCGTCAAAATCACTTATAAATTTACAGTGAGACAATTGACGTTTGGTGTAACAGCAACTAAATCAAGTTGGCGTCAAGTCACTAATAGACTTACAGAGTAAAATCAAAGTGTTTTTGACACTTGGTGTAACAGCAACAGAAAATCAGCAAAACACTAAACTTGCATTCATGAACAAAACTGATACAATAAACTTAGTTGTTACAAGAAGAACGCTTCAGTTTCAGAAATCGATTTTCTATCTCAGAAAATCGCAGGTTCAGCACTGCTGTGCATTTACAGAAGAGACACTCTTGTTCTTCTAACCTTCTCTCAGAAACAGTACTGCTGTTTCTAAAATTTCTTACACTCAGACAGAAAACAGAATTGTTGTTCAGAAATCTCTTGCACTGCCCTGGTGTATTAATAGAGGTGCTGTGCGTTTATATTTATAGGAAAATAAATATCTGAGTTAAACAATAAACTAAGCAAAATATCTGCTGATATTTATTTGCGTATTTATTGCAGAAGGCGGTGATGCATTTCTCGGTGGAAATAAGTCGATTGCAGGGGAATTAATTTATGCACATTTAATGTTCATTTAAAGTGCAAAATATCTGAAGACTTTGCTGAAGCGGACAATCTGAAATAACTGCTAAAGATCAGATTTAGTTTAGCATTTATGTGATGCAGTTAGAATTAAATTCCAACAAAAAGAGCATAGATGAAGAGTGAATCTTCAAAGTAGATTCTTTGAGGGAACACACAAGGTTTTAGAGTGGATGTTTGCATATCCATCTGAAGGAGTAATTCAGAGTAGAGCATATGAAAAAAGAGCATAGATGAAGAGAGAATCCTCAAAGTAGATTCTTAGAGGGAACACAAGTTTTAGAGTGGATGTTTGCATATCCTTCTAAAGGAGTAATTTTGACTAGACATTCCCCATTGGTTCAACATCCAAAAGCATGATTAGACATTCCCGATTGGTTCAACTTCCAAAAGCATGTCATTGTAGTATTTGATTCCTAAAAACAATGCATTTCATTTGTAAAGGCACCATCAAAGACATAAACAAGATTCGAGATATCTTAACTTATTAGCATTTAAATGAAAATTTGACAAGGTATCATTGGAAATAGTGAACTGTGAAAACATAAGGGAAAAGGATTGAGTTACTTACTTAGAGATGCATATGTATCAAGAGGCTTGTAGTTGAACAACATTAACGTAATATCCTTCCTAGTTGGGTGATCAGGTACTTTAGCGCCTCCTGTTTTGTGACTAACTTCTTCCTTCCTGCTGGCAAATTGTATGGGGTTATCCACATCCCCGCTTGTTTAGAATGGTGCCTATTACTATGTTGTTATGTTGATGGTGTTTACATGCAGATGGGATTCCATCTTCTGATCAAGAAGGACCTAGATTGGTGTCTTCCAGTCTAGTCATAGGTCGGAGTACAAGCCAAACACTAATACATCTTGGTCGGGCACTCATGGTTATACGACACACAAACCTTTAACGACCTCTAAAAATGTGATAATTCTCAAGGATAGCCTTCCCCGCCCTCGTGATAATTCTCAAGGATGGTCTCCCCCACCCCCATTGAGTCTCAACTCTTACTAAGGAATAATTTTTTAGTATATTTGGCTTGGATTGGAAAATGTGATAATTCTCAAGGATAGTCTCCCCCACCCTAGTTGAGTCTCAACTCTTGTTAAAGCATAATTGTTTAGTATATTTGCTTGGATATACTCTTTTTGTCGGGTAGATTAATCAAAAAAGTTACAAATTCATCCTAGTAAGTTACAAATTCACCAAAACAAGTTACAAATTAATAATATTAACTAATAAAAAATAATTAGTAATATTATTGAAAACAAAATAATATTAATTATTATAACTAATAATATTAATTAGGTGGCATGCTTATTTTAGAATAAGGATATTTTCATTTTTTGAATAACAAAAATTATGTGGATGGGTGAGGTTTAATAAGGAGGGTATATTCTCTATAGACATCACAAATAAAGCAACCATATTTAAGCTCTAACCCTAATTTTGGTAGTTAATTAATTTTTTCTTATTTTATTTCAATTATTTCAACAATAATGCATATGGGTTTCATAATCTTGGCTATAAAAAGAATAGGAATAAAGAAAGTTCACTTGATCATTAGAAGATACAATTTAACTTCAAAGGCAATAAGTCCATCCATATTAAATAACCATAGGTTGCATTAGTTACTATAGCATCCACATAAATTAAATGGATGGTAAACCCATCAAATATCAAAACACTTACCAAGCAACTATCAAAATAAATAGAAATTTAGATATAAAAGAGTATATGAAGAAAATAATAATAATTTCAAATAATTTTGAAAATTGAATTCAATTTTATCTTCTCTTATAATGATATTCTTTCTATAGATTTTAATTTGGTTTCTTTAAATAATAAAAATGAGTTAATAATGACAACTAATAAAAAATAATTAGTAATATTATTGAAAACAAAATAATATTAATTATTATAACTAATAATATTAATTATGTGGCATGCTTATTTTAGAATAAGGATATTTTCGTTTTTTTAATAACAAAAATTATATGGATGGGTGAGGTTTAATAAAGAGGGTATATTCTCTATCAACATCACAAATAAAGCAATCATATTTAAGTTCTAACCCTAATTTTGGTAGTTAATTAATTTTTTCTTATTTTATTTCAACAATAATACATATGGGTTTCATAATTTTGGCTATAGGAATAAATAAAGTCTACTTGATTATTATAGGATACAATTTAACTTCAATGGCACTAAGTCCATCCATATTAAACAAGCTACATAGGCTACATAGTGGCGAGTACCTGTCGCATAACTTAAATATAGCTAAATTAAAGTGAAAGACTATGAATATTTGACAAAATGGAAGCCTATGTAAGTGCAGATAGAAACCAAAACTAAAAAAAAATGGCTATATTTAATTATATAGAGTCAAGCTATGTAATTTGTAAATTCCACAGATTTTGATAACAAATTGTTACTTATTTTCCCTTTATTAATATATATCATTTTAAGAATTTTCTAATAAATACAAATTTTGGTGATGACAATATGCATTCGTGGAAAGAATCCAACTATTAGAGTGTTAGTTTATGATAGGTTATCCCATTGTGAAAAAAATAAAATCACATAAACCAATTTGGATTTAGAATTCGTAGATGCTTAACCTAAATTTTAAAGATCGATAGTTTGTATAAGATTTTAGATATTATAAACTTGGATTAGTTTACCAATTTAAAAACATACATTTTGTTTCTAGTCTCTTTAAAAAAATTATAATGTAATTGAATGAGAAAAAAACCTAATTTATACCCTAAACAAAAAAGTGTATTAAGTCAATATTGATTGTTGAAGATGGATGCTTATAGTGACTTTAATCAACAAATTTTACTCAACTTTGAAACTACTAAACAATAAGAAGTTGTTGAAGGAAAACATATTGGTTGGCATTATGGAGTTCTTCTTTTTTCCGAAGAAAAAGCGAACTTTTTATTAAGAAAATAAAAAGTTACATTGCATATGCTATGAGGATTATTGATGCTACTGATTGATTGTCCATGCAATCAATAAAAGCCATCCTTTCTATCATTTTGTTCCTCTAGCAAGATCATAATACTGCTGCAAAAAGCAGTTCTATCAGCTGTTTTTTCACTAGCAGCCATGTGCAAAATCATCCACTCCAAGAGAGGCTATTCACAAAAATAACATCGCATTTGGGTCTCCTTAACAAAGAGGAAAACAACCCATGTAAACATGAAATAAACATTATGTCCCGGTGCAGAATCAATCATCCCAAAGTTTTAAAAGTCGGAAATAAAAGTCTGTTTAAAACTGTAAATGAGACATAAAAAGAGATAAGATTTAAAAACAGAGCAGCTGTTGTTTATGCATATGGCAGCAGATCTGTTGATTGAACCTGTCCCTGACAATCTTCAACTATCTTCCAGACTCCCAAATTTTGTTGCAAACCTTCCTTAGAAAGCTTGTCCGCGGAATCATTGTTGTCCCTATAGATATGGCATAATGAAAAACTATTAAAAGATGATTTTAATACCTGCAATTCTTCCAGTATGGGTTTCAATATTTGGTTTTTTCATGTGCTTTTTCCATTGACCCAATTTATTACATTGAGAGAGTCTCGAAAAACCTGAATTGTGAAGGTGTTTCTTTGAATAAGCCAACAGAGGAGAAGTCTCAGCGCTGACAACTCGGCGAAGTTGTTAGTTCCTGTCCCCAAACCAACTGAGGCTTTGAGGGAATGGTTTGCGTTAATATGGATGATAATACCCGCTCCTGCCTGATTATTTTGTGAGGCTTCGTCAAAGAATGCCTAGGGGATGCCCTCTTTGATATGCACAGTCTTATTATGGTTTTGGGATTTTTTCTCCTCTGGTTCTGGGATAGATGTATAAATAGATACAACTTGGATAGCATTGGGAGTAACCGGAGTTCCCTTGTCTTGAAATAAACTTCTGTTTCTAGCAAGCCAAACACCCCAACAGATGATGAGCGGAAGATTTCTCATGTTCCCGTTAGGGTATTGATGCCACCATTTAGCCCAGGCCTCATCCAGGTTCCCATTGCCCCATTCAAACTTTTTCTTCATCAATTTCTCTACCTCCCCCCATATCTTTTTTGTTTCAGGACAATTTAGAAAAAGGTGGTTGATGGTTTCCGCTTCAACTTTACATACTGTGCATCTCCGAGGACCGTGGATGAACCTAGACTGAAGAATGTCCCAAGTTGGAATTTTTCTTCTTAATAGACACCAGAAAAAAATCTGGCCTTGGCCGGGAATTTGAGCTTCCAAATGTGCTTCGACCACCATTCAGGATCTCCCCATCCCTTCCTAGATAGAATAAACTTGTATCCATCTTTTGGAGAATAATCTCCAGTTTCTCCGTGCGCCCATATCAACAAATCTAGTCTGTCTTTTCGCCTGACATTTGAGCGGGTGAGTTCTTGGGTGAATGAATGCCATTCATTCCACCACCTTTGATCCAGCTCTAGGTCTTCCCCGTCTTTCCATGCCTGTCCCCACATGGTTGATTGGCCCGCCTTTTCAACCTGATCTAAGGAGAGAATGTTCTTGCCCTCTAAGTGTCTGATTAAACCAGGTGATAAGGCATAATTCTCATTGCATCCTATCCAAGGGTCCTTCCCTATCTTCAGATTCCTGCCATTCCCAATCTTCCATGCCAATCCTTGTTCAATTACCTTGAAAGATTCCACCGTTTCGCTCCATATCGCTGAGACATTCTTCTTATTCTTGACCGGGTTTCTAATCCAATCTTCCAAAGGAACTGGGTCTATATATTTTCTTTTCACCACTCTAGTCCATAAATTTTCCATCTTTATAAGTCTCCATCCTGATTTTGCTGCCAGAGAGAGATTGAAGTCAGGAAGACTTTTTATCCCCCATCCTCCCTAATCCTTTGGCCTTGCCACTTTATCCCATGCCACCCATGGGAGCACCGGACTTTCCTTTGTGCCATCCCACAAGAATCTGCTACAAGTTCTTCTGATTTTCTCCAGGATGCCTTTGGGGACCCATGTTAATGCCGCCCAGTAGACTGGAATGACCAGAAGCACTGATTTTATAAGGGTCAATCTCCCAGCTCTAGAGAGCCATTTGAAACTCCAATGAGAAATTCTGGTTTCTATCTTTGCAATCAGCCAATTCCAATCCTCTTTCTTGTATGCATTTGGTTTTAACCAGAAACCTAAGTACTTGAAAGGGAGTTCCAAAGTACTAGGCTAGAAGGGAAAGAGGGATTGAAGCTGAGCCCTCTCCTGTCTTACTACACTTGCCATTATCAGCTGGGATTTCCTGGAATTTATCTGCATTCTGGTTGCTTTCAGAAACAGATCTAGAATGATTTTTAATTCCTTAATTTCATTTGACTCTCCATTTGTGAAAATCAAGAAATCATCAACAAAAAGGAGATGAGAGATAAATAAATTGATAGCTACTTCAATACCTTTTACCTTCCCCTCCCTTCTGGCCTTGTGGATCAACTGGCTTAAACCTTCTGCAACTAAAAGGAAAAGAAGAGGGGACATGGGGCACCCCTGCCTCAGGCCCCTTTGTCCTTTAAAGAAAGAAGAAGCTGCTCCATTGATAAGAATTGCATAACTAACATTTGTGATACAACCCATGATCCAACTGATGAAATCTGATGAAATCTGATTTAAAACCTAAATGAGTTAGAAGCAGCCTGATGTATAACCAGTTTATTCTGTCATATGCTTTTGATAAGTCAATTTTTATAATAGCACCCTTCTTATTCTTTTGTCTGACACTATGCATAACCTCCTGGGCCACACCAATGGCTTCATGAATTTGTCTTCCAGTCAAGAATCCAAATTGCTCCATTGAAATGTGTCGCGACAAAATTGGTTTGATTATGTTCGCTATCACCTTTGCAATGATCTTGTAAATACTGTTACAAAGCGAAATTGGCCTAAAATCCTCAAAACTTTTAGGAACTTCCTTCTTTGGAATGAGTGCTATAAAAGTAGCGTTGAAAGGGCTGTAGACCTCACCTTTCTTCCTAGATTCCTCTACAACGTCAGTGATTTCCATTCCTATCAAGTCAAAGAAGTGGAGGAAAAGTTCAATGGACCATCCGTCCGGCCCAGGACTTTTTTCTTTTGCCATGGATTTTATTGTTGATTCTACTTCCTCCTTGGTTACCGGGCAATATAGATCCTCCGCTTCTTCCTCCTCGAGAAACCATGAGAAACATTAGGTTGTCTTGATTACCTCAACAATAGTGGTCTCTCCTGAATCTGCAAAAATATTTTGGAAGTGCCTTTGTCCTAACTCGGACAAAGAGTTAAAATTCTGCACCTCCCTTCCTTCTTCATTTTTAAGAGTCCAAATCTTATTAGCAGACTTCCTCCCTTTTGCATAAGTTTGGAAAAAGCTAGTGTTTTCATCGCCAGCTTTTAACCAGATCGCTCTGCTCTTGAGTCTCCACTCCTCTTCTTTTGCCAGAAGAATTTGATTCTTGAGTTTCTCAAGGTGTAGAATCCTATTTTTTGAAGCCTGAGAAGCATATCCATCCTCCTCTATGCTTTCCAGATTTTTTAGTTCCTCACTTATCCTGTTAAAATCGTTGTTTTGGGCTTCCTTCCTAGCCCTCGCCCAGCTTATGGTAGCTTTCTTCAATATTTTGAGATTTTCCATGAACAGAAAACCTTTGTCCTCAGTGGCACTAATTTGAGGATGTCTCCATGTTTGCTTGAAAAGATTGTTAAAGGAAACGTCTTGTAACCAGGAGGCGTTGAACTTAAAAGGAGCAGGTGGCTTTGGAGGGGGAATGGAGAATTCTAAGTAAAATGGGAAGTGATCTGAGGACCCTCCTTCTTCAATCCATTGCCGAAACATAGGGATCCTGGAGGCTAACTCTTCGTTGATGAGGAAACGGTCCAGTCTTTTTGCCACTCTAGCATCTCCTGCTCTCCTGCTTCTCCAATTCGGCTTTAGTTTGATCAGATTAATATCTATTAGTTTGTTAACAGATAACATATTTAGGAAGAAATCCGACAGAGGATCTTCCCTAGCTGTTGGACCCCATGCCTCCGCTCTTCCTATTGAGAAATTTAGATCCCCTCCCAACACCAAGTTTTTGCCCTTCAACAAAGATTTTGACATCAACTCATTCCAGAAAAACACCCTATCCTGACAGGGGCCATAAACATTTTAGATGGTTAGGGGAAAAGCAAAATCTGGGGACTGGATTTCCATTCCCATCACCTGCTTCATCCCCCACTGATTCCAAACCTTAATTCTTCCTTCCCTGTAGCCTACTGCCAGACCCCCTGAGTGACCATCTGAGTCAACTACTGAGAATTTCCAGCCTGGAAGCAGGGCATTTAACATAGTCTCCACTTCTGCTCCGTTCCCTAGGGTCTCCTGAAGAAAGAGAATATCTGCTTTTGAGTTTTGAACCATCTCCTTGAGGGCCAGTTTTTTGGGTTTACTGGCTAAACCCCTACAATTCCATGAGGTCAGGATCATTTTACAACATCTTTGGGGGCATGCAGTGCTCTAAGAGCCCCAGTGATAGACTGTTGTTTCCCATCTGCTACATCGAACTTTTCTTTTATCTATGCCATGGAAAGGTTGGATTTCCGACCTTTTTTTTTCTTTTTTTGGCTTTGGGGGAGGAGCGACCCTATACCACCTATAGACTTTGAGATAACAGGCTTGCTATCGAGGGATCTGAGGTTGTATGGACAGGATGGGTGAATGGTCGAGGGGACAGGATCAAGAGAAACACCTTCACAATTCAGATCAAGGGAGGGCATTGCAGCCGAGATGTCTTCTATGTCGGCTTCTACAATGGTTTCATCATGAATTTTAATGCTTTCATTATTATTAGAGATGAAATTATTACAAGGAGACTTCGGGCCCATGCAAACTTCAATTGAATCAGAATTAAGAATAGGAGGGGAGATTGAATCTAAGCACATACCCCATGCTCCTTCGCTTTCGGTAGGCTTTTGAGAAGGTGCCGACCCCCCGGAGATCTCCGCTTTTGCTTTTACAGTCTCCAACTCTGGTTCTTTGTCTGCGCCACTGGACAAGGGGGCCTGTTGTGCTGCTTCCGGAAAATGCCCTTCCATATGGACCTCTGTCTCCATTTCTTCGATTATCTATTCTGCTGGAGCCTCCTGCCCCTGAGGAAGATGATTGTGACTATAAACCTTCTCCCAATGCCTAGATGACCTCTGGAAACGCTGCCTTCGCCTGCCTAAGGGGCATTCCTTGGCCAGATGACCATATTCGTGGCATCTATGGCACCTAAATGGCAGATATTTGTAATCCAATATCTTTTGAATTAATAACCAGAGAACCCACAGTATGAGTATTTTTATGCCAACGTTTCAAATCCCAACTGGGATCCATCATCATGACTTTAAGAATGATGATACAAGATGAGCTGCTTTAGAGAAATAAATACTAATGAGGTTAAATTTGGAACAATA
>APFE031517603.1:36063-47966 GCA_000404065.3 Pinus taeda
AAAAACCCTTGCTTGATCGGTCTGCCAATTCTATTCTCCCTAAGCTTGGATGAAGCTAGAAGAGACTTTCTTCCCTCCCGCCCTGCCAACCACAGTACAGTCTGCCACCTCCCAGGCTTCTTCGATACTCACATCCATACCCACACCAGGTTCCCTTCCAAGTCTTGCTGGCAAATTGTTCTTTGTTTTTTCCTCTTCTCCCCTTTTTTCTTTCCCTTGACGTCTTCCTCCCTTGTCTCCTTGCTTAAGCCTGTCCTATCTTGTTCTTCCAGGCTAGGGTTTTCTTGGGGGAGCCCAGTCTCGAGGCTAGCTGGGAGCGAAAAAACAAAAGAATCTCGGATAGGTTCGACAGGGGATTGACAAGTTACCTGAGATCCCAGGGCGTCTTCAGAAGGGGCCTTTTGAAATTCAATAGAAACTCTAATCTCAGCTTTCGACCGTCCTCTGTTACCCTTTGAGGTGCCCTGCTCTTTTGCAATGGAGGCCCTAGTCACCGTTGAAACCCTTCCTGCCCTCTTTTCACCTGTCTGCTCGGAACTTGTGACAAAATTTACTATGTCCTCTAAACCTCCAGATAGTACCAGCTCCACAGCGAGCGATTTCCCCTTGATGCCTTGGCTCGTCTGACGGAAACCTGCATGCAGCCCATCCTCACCTGATCTAGTCGACTGCTGCAAAGCTTGGAATTTTTGATGAACAAAAGCATTCTCGTCAAATCCCTTTGTCAACTGAAGAAAGGATTGATTGATCTTGTGCGTTTCTGGTGAGAGGGTTCTGGATCTGAAAGTTCCTGATGTTACGGAGTAGCGTTCAATATTCTGAGCTGTGGGGTCTTTCCCCCAAACCGACAAGATATCCTCCATATCCGGGTCTAGTTCCACGAGATCGTTTGAATTAACCATGGTTACTGTGCAGGGTCTCAGGAATGTTCGCCGATTAGGTTCGCTGCCAGCATAGGGATCCTATGAATTTTCTATTCCAGCAGTTACTTTTATGCTTTGGTCCCAGCTATCCACCCTACGCAGGAAACAACCTCCAGCTGCCCATTCTCCTATCGCTGACCTCTGAGACCCTGCGAGCCGTATTGTGCCCACCGGTCGTAGCTCGCTAAAGGAACCCTAACCCTCGTTCAATCTGGTCCCGGTTCTGGCCAGAGCACCAGCGTCCAAACCCTCGCCATCCTCCTCCTTATGGAGTTCTTATAGGGAAACTTTTCTTTTGAGAAAAGTTTGAAAAAACATTTATATTTTAAGGGGACATCAAATATAACTAAATTAAATAAATATAGCTAAATTAAAGTAAAAATTTTATTTTGACCATGACAACCAATTGATAATTATTTAGATGACTTATGAGCATGTGAATTTTTAGGGTTTAGATCACATTTACTATATATAGTTAGTTCCCTTTCTTGGCATAAGACATGGGTATGACAATTAGCAAAAATATGATCAACATGGATATGGTATTCTACTACTAGGCTTGTTTAGATATGATTCCCTTGTTACTCATAATTAATATGTACATTTTAGAAATGCTTATATAAATGGTTGTTGGGTTTGTTTTATGAGTAGTAGTCTTTTCTTATATTTTATATCAATTTAAGATACCATATAAATATATAAAATAATATATATCAATTTAAACATTTTAAATTATTAAAAGTTTTATTATTTATGACGATCGGGTTTGTTTTATGGGTAGCTCAAAGCCTGGAATTTTAAATTCCCTCTACCCGTCAAATGAAAATTTCATGGCATTTTTACATTTTACATGCCCTTCACTTTACGTTTTACGTGAATAAACCACCTTTCATACTAATAAACTAAAATAGTAGCATTGGATCTTCCCGCATTGAACTCTTCTATGTAATAATCAATAAATAATTCTATGTTTGTTCATAAAGCTTCAAAGTAGAATCATACAATTTTCACATAGATGCTAGTGAGGAGTGTACAACATCAGCAGTGTGACCATGGTCATCCAAGCCTCCAATGTGAGTATAATACTAATCATCTTACACTGTATGATGTTGAAAATATAGTGAAATTATGATAATTTACTAAAAGTAACAACTACTAGCTTTTATTCATGCTTAACACAACATTCTTTAAACCAAATTACCAAAGTTGTGCTTATAATTGCAAACTTTCAGACTTCACATAGATATATATCCATCTCTATATATTTATCAAAAAAACACAAATGGCTAAAATATCAACATGTGATCCCCAATTTGGACAATTATATCAACAGGTGATCCCCAATATGGACAATCTTCAAGCAGCAGAACACTTGAAGGCAAATCCTCAAGCAGAACACTTGAAGGCAAATATGGAGAGTGTGGACTTTTAGTTAACCATTCAACTATAATTTTTCACCATTAAAGCAAGAGGATTGAACAATTACAAATTCGTAAATTTATCTTTGGGTTGACAATTGGATTATCCCGAATGATGCTAGAACATTAATTTAGGATTTCTTTACACAGATCAAGACTAGAGTTCAATTCATAAATGGTTCAATTCATAAATTCTTCTCATGCGTGTACAAACCAGATTGAAGCATTTTCCTCCTAAACTCTGAAATAAGGAAATGAAAATTATAATCACTAAACTTTTTCATTTTTCTAAAAAGGCTCAGAAAATTCTAATTACAGACCTTTTTCATTCTTCTCAAAGGCTCAGAAAATTCATTCAAATCACACACATTTTTCATTCTTTTGTAATATTTTATATAATCACACACATTTTTCATTATTCTACAATATTTTATGTAGTTTTACCATTAACAACACATTTGAAACAATGTACAGAAAACAAAATGTTCAAACATTTGTCAACCTGGAAACATTATTTTTTAAAATTTATGGAAACTTATTTTTAATATTATTAAAATATTTGGAACATATTTTTAAAAAGATTCTGGTCTATACGTGTATTATAAAAAAATTTCATCTCCCCTCACTAACAGCTCCAATTCTAGTTTTATTCAATTCCAGATCAAAAAATATGTCAATTTGACTAAAATTAAAAAGAAATATTTGTTTTTCATTTTTTTAACATAAGTAAATAAAAATAAAAATACATCTAACACTAGTTAGTTTCAAACTAGTTTTATTATAATTTCTAGATCCAAAAAAATAAGATGTCTCACTAAAAATAGGAAACGAATATTTGGTTTTCATTTTTTAAACTTTATTAAATAAAAATAAAAATACAACACAATAGTTAGTTTTCAATCAATCATACGGATTTTAGCAAAAGCCATTTATTATTGTACACTTCACTACCATACTTAAACAAATCTAGCATTATAGAAGTCAACAAACAAAATAAAGAAATTTAATGACACCATTCATCATTGTACGTGGGTAAAAATAAAGGAATTGTAGTCTATCATATTTATAGTCCAAATTTATAGCGAGACTATTTAAACAATGAAAACCATGCAAATGTAGTATAAATAAAACATTTAGTGGAAATTTTCCAAACTATAGTGTATTTCATTGAAATTCAAACTTGTTAGAGAAAATACAAAAAAGATTTTAATAATAGATCGTAATTATACTTCATTTAAAGTCAATCTTTGTAGAGAAACTACAAAAAACTTTTCAATGGGGATATCCTAACATAACCTAGAAGAAATTTCAAAGGTCAAGAATCCTTCTTGACTTTGTATTAGTCCATACCTCATATACTACATGCCAATCAACATTAGATGATTCAGGTCCATTCAAAGATATTTTTATTAAAGCATCCATTATATCCAACCCTAGCCTTGATTTTCTGATGTCCTTGATGATGTTTTACTTAGAAAATCCCCTTTCAAAATCTACTGTACTTGTAGGAATAGTGAGCACGGCTTGCCATAATTTCATCATATTAGGATAAGTTTTGTGCCATTGTTTTGTGTTACGAAAGACTTTCCATGCTTATTTCATAGAAAAACCCTCACAGGCCAGATTTAATGAATCAACAAAAGGGTGCAACTCTCTTTTACAAGCTTTAACATCAAATAAAGCTACAAATCCAACATCACTTCATATGGTATGTTGCAAATGTTGAAAAAGATTTAAAAGCCAACATTCTGAAATTTTCTCATGATTACGACTCTCTTCTGGATAATAGCAAGGGCTGAACAATTTTACTGCATTAAAAAGATGAAGGTTTGGAAATTTTTCATTTAAAGAGTCTATGAGAGTCTCTATATAACCTTTGTGAGTTGTTGACAACTCTCTTGTGTACCTTCAATACAAGGTTTCATAGATTGTTTCCTTGCTTCATTTCATTCAATATTCATGGCTGAGATAAATATGTATCGTAATTCATGTCTATCTACCAATGTCCCTTCATCTTTAATATCAATGTATCCATTTTGAGAATCACTTAAAAATTTTGAAAGATAAATTGTGTCTTCTACAAATGTCTCTTTTCTCAAAAACCATCTAGATAATGTACTTATAGTTAGTTCAAGAGCCAACCCAACAGTTGTAATGTCTACATTTTCTTCTTGAAAAGTCATATTCAACTTGTTAAATTCCCCTAGAACATTAGTAAGCATATGTAAACAATATTGGATAGAATATATTCGTGCGTTATCATACCATGATAAAGTTTTTTTTTCATTTTTCCACAAAGTTAAAATTGTTGGCATAAGCTTCACAAGCCTTATAATAACTTCCCCTCTCGATAACCATATCACTGAATGTATTTGTAGAACATCAAGAACATCAATTTCCATGACTCTAAGCAAACCATTAAGTTCATTATTTCTTTTTGGGGAGTTTTGAACCCATGAATACACTTTGTTTGCAATTTTTTTAACATATAATAACTCAGGTATTTTCTTAGAAGCATTTGTTGCTGCTAAAGACTCACGATGAGACACACAATGAACTATAATAAGGTTTGGATTGTTCTTTTTAAAAAATGAAACAAGACCATTTTCATGTCCAATCATTGCTAAAGCTCCATCTATAGAAACAACTATCAAATCTTTATATTGAAGGCCTCTAACATTTATTAATTGATTGACACCATCATATATTGTTTTCCCTTTTCCATCCACTACATCATTAAGCTTCATAAACTGTGAGATAGGTGGACCAAGACCCTTTGAGTCTAAATATGTTGCATAAACAACAAGGTGTTGCTCTAAGGTTCGATCAATGCTTTCGTGAACCATTAATGAGAAGAAAGGGTTTCCATCATATTTTTTATCTGAATTTGTTCAAGATGTTTTGATATGCAATATATAAAATCATTTACAGGCTTATGATTTGTGTATGAATATTACTCTTGAGACTTTGGCATATATGGAGTTTTTGCATCCATTAGAAATTTGCAAAGTTTCTCATACTTTGAAAGAGATAAATCTTCTTGATAGATGAAATATGTTACTTTCATTGTAGAAATCACTCTTTCCTTATTGACATCTTCAAGCTGTGTAATATGATCTAGAGTTGGTTTCATCTTTCCCTGTAGAGAATTTATCCATCTTGCATGCACATCTTTATGCACCAATGATTTTTCATGAGTAACAAGAGCATCATGTTATAATGTTGTGCAACCATTACCTAAACCCCATGGTCCATTCATCTTATACTTCTCACAATAACTTCACTTCATAGCTATTTTATCATCAAACCTCACATAATTCAACCAAAGAAACTTATCTAACCATTCCATACGAAAGTGTCTTTTTGTTTGCACTTTCATTTTTGAATTATTAGTAACTTATTTTTCAACTTCACTTATTTTTTCATCTAGATCATGATCAGAAGAACTTCCAAAAATTTCATGTAATTGTTGTTCCACATCAGCATTATGGGTTTCTTCACATGTTTCTAAATTGTTTTGAGTCTTGGAAGTTATTCCCTTTTGTCCATCCATACATTTCCCCAATTGTAGCTTGTAGTTTTCTCTTTTGAGCCATTTGTAGATTTGTAATCACCTATATAAAAAATACATATGAAAATTAAAGTTCATTAAATCATACAAATTGGCCAAGTTAATATTTCTAATAATGGATAGTTATTTATTACCTAAAAAAGCATAAATATTGTTAAACCCATTACCCAAAAAAATATTTGTTAAAAAAATATTAAATGTTAAAAAATAAAGTATTAACAATTGCATTTAAAACAAAAGAAATTGTTAAATAAAATTTAACTGTTATATATAACTCAATTCAACAACCTCAATGGCCTTCACATGCAAATCCATAATCACGTAAAGTTATATCATCACATCTAGTTATAAAATAAATTTATATTCATTTCAAACTATTTAAAACCGGACATAAAAATTTGAAATGACACTCTCATTTTTCTAAATTTTATTAATACAATTTTATGAGTTAAGAAATAAAATTAATATTCATGGCTAACGTTTTCAAAATCTTAAAGTCACAGAAACGATAAGCTTTAGGATAGAATTTTTTCAGCTCCTTATAAGATCACGGTTCTAAATTTTACTAATATAATTTTATGAGTTAATAAATAAATTAATATTCTTGCAGAATGTTTTCAAAATCTTAAAATCACATAAATGATAAGCTTTCAGATAGGAATTTAAGATTAAGTTATAAGGTGATGAATGATAATGAATGGTTTCAATTTTGAAGTCACATCCTTGTAAATATAGAAAGGATAATCTTTCAGATAGAAATTTCAGATCACATTATAAGATGATGAATGATAACGAATGGTTTCAAATTTCAATTTTGAAGTCACGCCTCTATAAATTTCAGCCCCTATAAATTGAAAATCTTCAACTTCCCATTCCACAAAACTACCAAATAACATTAAACCTTTGGTCCAGTGCAATCTTGAAAATTCAAAATACCAAATAACATAAAACCATAAAACACATAATAGATTAGAATACAAAAAAAAAATACACACTTTTTTTTTCTTGAATTTGAGGGTTTATCACTATGGGTTTGAGGTACTCCCCAAGGTGGTTGGAAGAAATCACGCCTTAATTTACATCAAAATTTCGTGAATGGTTGTATACCATATCAAAATGTACACATAACTTGTAAGTATTTATCAGGTTTTACAATAACTAACTATGTAAGTAAATAAACCAACCACGCCTTAATTTATTTCAAAATTTCCTCAGGGACTATATACCATATCAAATTTGACATAACTTATAAGTATTTTTCAGGTTTTACAATAAATAAAGAGTGCATACTTCATAGGCTAATGCCACCAGTATAACAGTTTTGCAAGAGAAAGCATGCCATATTTAGAGGCTAACAAATTCAACACTACAGTAGAGTAAAAACAAATTCAAAAGAAACCACCTCTTAATTTACCTCGGGTAAAACTAATTCAAAAGCAACCATGTCTTAATTTACTTCAAAATTTAGTGAAGTGTTGTATACCATATCAAATTTTACATAATTTTTAAGTATTTTTTAGGTTTTAAAATAAACCAATGACATAAGTAAAGAAAGAGTACATACCTCATAGGTTGATACCCCTAGTCTACCAGTTTTGAACCAGAAAGCATGCCATATTCAGAGGCTAACAAATTCAACACTACAGTAGGATAAAAACAAAATCAAAAGCAACCATGCCTTAATTTACTTCAAAATTTCCGGAGGGCTATATACCAAATCAAATTTTACATAACTTGTAAGTACTTTTCAGGTTTTACGATAAACTAATGGCATAAGTAAATAAAGAGTACATACCTCATAGGCTGATACCACTAGTCTAGCAGTTTTTAAGCATGCCATATTCACAGGCTAACAAATTCAACACTCAACACTGGAATAGGGTAAAAACAAATTCAACAGTGAAGTAAGGTAAATTAAAAGATTGCAGGGATGTTATTGCTTTTCCCAATTAGAAAGAAAGAGCAATCACAGAGGAAAATGTAAGACCATAAAACACATAATTCATCAAACCAAATATGGTTAAATGCGAAAGGCGAAAGTGGTAATTGGACCATGGTAAATTCTAAAGGCGAAAGTGGTAAGTGGACTAAGTGGACCCTGGTAAATTCTAAAAGCGAAAGTGGTATTTGGACCCTGGTAAATTCTAAAGTTGTTTCGCAAGATAGTGAAATCCAATGCTAGTAAATAGGTCATTAAATTATGTCATAAATAATAAATAAATAAATAATTTTGGGGATTAGTAAGTATTTGTAAACTCAACCTTAGTTATAATAAATAATTTTGGGGATTAGAAAATTCTAGTACAATAGATATTTTTAGGGTTTGGATTCCACCAACCGTAAAATACGTACGGTTTGGATTCCACCAACCGTAAAATACATGTTCGAAGACTTAAATAGGTCCTGTAGGATGTCAAATTTCCAGAAGTTGGGGTAGTATCTTTTTTATCAATTTTTCTAGTAGCTTTAAGATACAAAATATAAAATATAAATTATATAATATATCAATTTTAAACCATTTAATATGAAATGTTTAATTAATAAATAATATCAATTTAAATGAATAAATGAAAATAAATAATTAAATTTTATATAAAAATAAACATTTTTTATTAAAATATAATGAATAATTTTTACTAATATAATAAAATGGAATAAGCAATTAATTAAAGGTTTAACTTTTACCACATAATCTCAAATAAATTTTTAATTTAAACTAAATTAAGATTAATTATATGTTGTATAAAAATGTTTTGATATAACAATTGATGCAGGAGCACGGCAACAAAGCAACAAACTGGACGAGAAGGATCAGAACAAAGAAAGGCGAATTGTAAAGCGGATAATTTAAAGCAATAAGAATGGATACAGCCATGCACGCTTTTGGAGAAGCTTCTTGTAGAAAAAAAACTAGGAAAAATCTTATCATTCTTCTTAATGCTCTTATCATTAAATGAAATGTGAAGCGGTGTGAGATATATCTTATTGTGAGGTAAAATAGTGGAGTGAGCCAAGATGTAGTCGATTGTGATGCTGGGTTTTAAGGCTGAAATGCCTTAGCCTGGAATGTAATTTGTTCTGTATATATATATATATATGAAACGTGTTCTAGTATTGTGTACGCCTACGCTTGTGTGTATGGTATAATTAAGTTAAATCTTGTGTTTAAGCTTGTTGATCCAAATATCATGTATATGTTATATGTAAATGTTTGTTAAAGAGAGCATGCAGCTTAGAGGAAGATTCTGATGATGATGGAGAGATGAATGCTCTACCAGGCTCCGGGATCTTGTTTTTTTAAAGAAATTGGGATTTTGGGCAACCCCCAAATTCCCAGTTTCATCAGGTGGTATTAGAGCAGTAAAAGATTCTGCGGAAAGAGGTACAATTGTGTTAAAGATGGAGAGTTTATGGTCTTGCTATTGAGCAGATTGCGGCAGAGGAAGGTGAGAAGATTGCAATAGCCTAGAGCGGTTACCAAAAGACCAAGGCTAGAGGAGAGCTTGGTGAGGTAAGAGGCAGCAAGGAGGACTTGATGTTGCAGAGGTTGATTGCAGCTCACAAGTTAAAGATATTACGAAGACCATAAGCATATGACCAGGAGGTCATAAATTTTTGTGCCTCTGCCGGCAACAAAGCAAACAAACTGCACCCGGATGCGGGTGTTAATGTCTGCATTTAAGACGAGTGTGTAGCCCACGCGCCGAGGACATGCCTTCACGTCACGGATAGGTGGAAGACATAGGCTCCGGGCTGGTTTTGGTCCAAAAGGACTCAGCGAGTCTTAATGGCGATTCAATGCGTTGGGCTTTCCAAGGTTCAGCCACCCGTTATCTGGTCATGGAGAACACAAGCCTCATTATGCATCTGCAATTCGGCTCTGGTTCCGGAAATTCTGAGGTTCAGTTTTACGTGGAGGAGGGAGGCTCTGAGGGCAGTATTCCCACCCTCGAGTCCCTCCCCTGTCCGATTCCCGCTGGGTTTTTTCACCTGGTTCAGTCGAATTTGTCATTTGCTGCTGGGTGTTCTCGCCTGGTTCAGCTGTATCTGTCATTTGATGCTGGGTGTTCCAACCTGGTTCAGGGGAATTTGTCGTTCGCTGTTGGGTGTTGTCGTTTGTCGTCCGCTGGGTGCTATCGCTTGGTTCAATTGAGGCAGCGACATTGGAGTATCAGGCCTCGCGAAGTTCTTCTGGGTAGCCGAAGGCACAAGGCCGTCAAGCTACGCCCTGTTTCTTTCATGGCGCCACGCACAGGATATCGCAGGCCACGTAGGGGTGGTAATTCGGGGAATCAGAGTGGCACCAGAGGCAGTGACCATTCCAGTCCGCGGAGAATCTCTCCTTTGGCCTGTGCCTCACCTCCCTCTAGGGATTCGGAGAATTATGCAGCAGATGTTTGCAACGCAGTGCAGACTGCGACTCTCTACTATCGGCGCAAGAGGAATAAACTGGTTGTCAAGGCGATGATAACAGTTATTTTCGAAGAAGAGGATGAGGGGGAAGGAAGCTCGGAAGCTGACATGGAAGAAAGGACTTCCCCATCACCGGACAATTCCTCCAAGATTAAGGATAGCTCCTACAGTCCAGAATTGCAGAGTAAGATGGATGAGGACAGCACTTTCGGATTTTCTGCTGAACAGAAGGAAGCTTTACATGAGATCAGCGGCCTCAAAGGGAAAGAACCCATGGTCTCTTCTGGGGGTCCTTCAGAGGCTAAAAAAGACACCCATCTCTGCAAGTCTTCCTCTCCGCAAAGCTCGACAAACAGAGATGCGTCTGAAGATACGTTTGATTATACCCTGTATCTAAAATTACCTCCTGGCATTGAGAGCATTGAAGCTGTTCCGGTTGGCATGGAGGTGACTTGGGAGCGGGACCCGGTTCGTGCTGCTGAAGATCGCAAAAAACGTGCACAGGAGCGAGAGGCTGAGGCGCGGAAGAAGCTTGGCAATTAAGGGCCGAGGAGTTCTGGGTAAGCCTGTCCTCAGGCATTCAGTGTGTCTTTCTTTTTGGATTCTTTTGTGTAGGGTGGTATGCAACAATTATCAATGCTGTTAAGGGTCTTGAGGTTTGGTTTTTGAGGTCAAGGTCCTGCGGACCGGGTCATTTTCTTGTTCCACAGTCTGTATATGTCGAGTTTGTTTATCAGTGTCGATCCATGATGAAGTTCAAACCATCTCTCTTGTATGTTTGGTTACGCTTGCCTGTATTCACAGACTTTTCAGGTTGGTGAAGCAAGTTTTGACAGAGAGCTGCACACTCGCTCTCAGAGGTGTTCACCTCTTGTAAATAATCTTTTTGTTTTTTAATATATTTAGTTAGCCTTTGCCAAGCAAAAAAAACAAAGCAAACAAACTGGACGAGAGGATTAGAACAAAAGAAAAACGAATTTAAAGCGGATAATTTAAAGCAGATAAGATGGATACAGCCATGCACGCTTTTGGAAAGCTTTCATTGTAGAAAAACTAGGAGAAAATCTTATCAATTCTTCCTAATGCATCTTGTATAAATGTAATGTGATAGGGTGTGAGATATATGTTATTTGTGAGTAAAATAGTGAGTGAGCAAGATGTAGTCGATTGTGAGCTGGGTTTTAAGGCTGAAATGCCTTAGCCTGGAATGTAATTTGTTCTATATATATATATATGAAACGTGTTCTAGTATTGTGTACGCCTACGCCTGTGTGTATGGTATAATTAAGTTAAATCTTGTGTTCAGCTTGTTGATCCAAATATCATGTATCTGTTATATGTAAATGTTTGTTAAAGACAGCATGCAGCGCAGAGGAAGATTTTGATGATGATGGAGAGATGAATTCTGTACCAGCGAAGAAATCACGAAGGAAACAGGCTCCAGGATCTTGTTTTTTTAAAGAAATTGGGATTTTGGGCAACCCCCAAATTCCCATTTTCATAAAAAATTATGATAAAAAAAAATTATTAGTTATTTTTGCCATGAAATTAAATTTTTATATTAGATATTATATAAGA
>APFE031517603.1:51033-90541 GCA_000404065.3 Pinus taeda
GATAGATTAATTTCAAATAAAAATTTAAAGAAATAGTAAAGAAAAGTAGAATTATAATTATTTGAAGTCTCCAATATAGAGTTAGGAACTTTGTATTGTCTGCTTTGCTTTATTTTGCTTTTGAGAATTATGACCATGTTTACACTACATAAAGCTAAAAAAGGTCATTGTAGATATTGTTACTAAAAGCCCTCTAATAACACTGTAATGATGGAATTTATATTAGTTGATAAAGTTGTATTTTCAAAATTATTGTTATGATTGTACTTCATATAATGAAGAAAAAACAATTGTAGTAAAACAAAAATTCAAAATCCTCTAAATTTTTTTCCACTATAACAAAGAGAAATCAATTTTAATAATTCTAATAATATACAATATGTTTAATTTAATACAAACATTGTAAAACTATGAAAAATTATAATTAAATTTTAATTGATATAAAAGGCAACCATAAATAAACAGTATCTTTCACACAAAATACTACTTAAATAATTCATAATTTGATCATAAGATGCAGAAGGATTAAAGAAAGATTTTTTTTTCAAAAAGCTTTTAAATTTTTTTTTTAATTTAATTAAAAATATTTCAAATTTTTTTATTAATACAAAGTCAACAATAAAATCATTATTATAGTTTTTTATTTTGTCAAAAACTAATAAAAAATTACAATCATGTGAAGATTTGGAAAATGAATTTAAATCCAAATGAATTGAAGATTTAAGTAAGACAATGTTCTCTTGTGAAAGTAATCTTAATCTTTTTCCTTTATTTTTTTAATAAAATTTAAAAGTGGTAACAAGTATACCCATTAAAACATAAAAATTACCTGCATATAAATATAATAATAATAATAATAGAAAATAATGACCATTATAAGTGTTAGACATACAGGTATTTTAATTAATGAATGAGCTGGAAGGCGCGCTAGCGCTCACTCCAAAGTAACCTATTAACTACTTTAATCAACCTCATTACAATGGTACATGCACCGGAGGTAAGAAAACTTCATGTTTAATTTGCTTCTCCAGTACAAGTTTTATTTGTCACCAGCCACAAAGGACATTTGGACTTACGTCCACCATCCATCTACGGTGTTGATTCTCGGGTCTTGAATGAGGTAACCGCTTCTACCCCAAGCTTTGAAGTCGTCGATCATTTTTCACCTTGATGGTTAGGGTTCTGGCTCTACAAGATTTTCTTCTGTCAAGACATTTGCACCCTCCATATCCACCTATCCACCAACGGAAAATGCAACTTTCTGAATGTCATCTTTGTTTAATGAATTCACATTGTTATGGTTTGTTTGGTTGATTCCCCCTTTCTTCCGCAGGTCTTTGTTCCCTTTTGAGTGATGGCATCCCTTCTTCTGGCAGGAACCAGAACTGGCCGCAAATCGCCTTCTTCTAAATTCTTCAATTGTTTCAACGGTTTCTTTTCTTGGTTACACAGTTAGGTTCTAATACCATAGCCTCCAGGACTAGATGGCGGGTTGTTGGTATACTTGATTACCTAGGTATATCTCAGATTATTTTGTTTTTATGTAGTTTAATTATATACTTTTAACGATTAACAGGTGATATTTAGGGTGTAACTGGTTCGATTTCTTATTGAATAGGTGCATGCCTCCCCACTGCTCCAGTGGCAACGACTGCTTTACCATCGTGCTCTAACAATCACTTTCTCTATTTTTTTGAGGTTTTTACTTCTCCTTCCATTTGGTACAAGGTTTTATACCCTCTCTTTCTAGGTTTGTCTGAAAAAGTGTAATTTTACTTATCTTTTTACTCCGGCTACCGAGTGTGCTCAGATTCTTCTGGGTTAGAAGATATTTTCTCCATATAGAATTTTTCTGACTGTTCGAACTGGTCTTTATTTTGAAAGAGATGTATATAATAAGCCTCAATAGAAGGTTGGACCTTTAGTCTCTTTTCATCTGTATACAATTAAATATTCAGTTTTATCACAACTATATGTGTTGATATTTATTTTCCCTATTACGAGGTCGTTGGTTTATCTGTAACTCTTTTTTTGTTTGGTTCTCGGATAATAATATTTTTACAAAGTTTATTTTAATGAAAAAAGGGTGACTGCACAGGTGGAAATCAGTTAATAAGGATATTTTGTAGGTGTTGAATCTCTATTGGGTTCTTCCTCTGCCCATGAGGTTCTACATAGAATGATGGGCAAAGGACTGTTCAGTCCCTCAAGCTCTCCTTGGGGCTGAACTAACCTAGCCCTTCACACAAGGTTCCATAATTCACTTTTTAGAATTTTCTACTATATATGACAACATTTATCATGTAATTTACAGAAAAGGAATATAACAAAGTCTTTAAAAAAAAGTAAGAATAAGCATCACATCCATGTAATTTTAGTAATGGCATTCCTTCATGTTGCACGGGTCTGTTCAATTTTAAATAATGGCTATCACTGTGTTTCTTTTGTGAAAGAATCGAGGTATTATTTTAAGAAAGTTATGTCATTCAGATTTCAGTTAGTTGCATAAAAAATTACATAATCTCTCGTAATTTCCTGGGTTTTGAATCAGAAACTGGTTTATTACTTTTTTTTTTTTTTTTTTTTTCAAGGAAAGAAACGGTTGGTCCCCTCTTTATTAGGTTAACCTACTTATATCTGGTGCGCACTTGGGCGTGACTAGACCTAGATTAACCAAGACCAGTTCACTGCTCAAGGGGTGTTTTCTAACAGTTATATTGGGTGTGGACTGGCTTTGAGAAAGTTTATGTGTGCAGTCCTTGAAGCTTAACTGGAATCTCATTTTTCTGTTATAAGTCCAACATTACTTTTGCTTGTTCAACCCTCACATCTTAAGCAGATTTCACCCATAAATTTCTATTAAAGTTATATTATATAGAGTTCCAATCATCATACCCCTTTCTAAGGAAAGACCACCTCATATGTCAAATACAATCATTCTTATTCCCTACTTTTAATTTTCTTAAAAATAAAAACACAGAACCCTTTCTTCTGGAAAACAACATTAAAACCCTTCTCTTTTCACATACAAAAAAGAAACACAGGAGGCCTCTTTTTCTTTTAGCACAGGAGAAAAGAAAATAAACAGTTTTTATCAGTAAGAAAATTTTCACCCCCCAGCCCTAGGACTGGAACTTCTGGAAAACAACATTAAAACCCTTCTCTTTTCACATACAAAAAAGAAACACAGGAGGCCTCTTTTTCTTTTAGCACAGGAGAAAAGAAAATAAACAGTTTTTATCAGTAAGAAAATTTTCACCCCCCAGCCCTAGGACTGGAACTTCTGGAAAACAACATTAAAACCCTTCTCTTTTCACATACAAAAAAGAAACACAGGAGGCCTCTTTTTCTTTTAGCACAGGAGAAAAGAAAATAAACAGTTTTTATCAGTAAGAAAATTTTCACCCCCCAGCCCTAGGACTGGAAATTACATCCAGTGGAAATTACATCTAGCCTCTTCTCACCACCCAGCCCTAGGACTAGAAATTACATCTATTGGAGATTACATCTAGCCTCTCCCCCGAGATTTTTCCACACGTAATAATTTGGAATCTCAAATTCCAATTTTTGAGATAACTTGTACTTGGGCCTCAAGACTACTCTAGTCCAATCTAGTATTGTACACTCATTCCACACCTAATAATTTGGAAATCTCAAATTCCAATTTTTGAGATAACTTGTACTTGGGCCTCAAGACTACTCTAGTCCAATCTAGTATTGTACACTCATGAATCAGTCTAAAGGTTACACCTAATAATTTGGAATCTCAAATTCCAATTTTTGAGATAACTTGTACTTGGGCCTCAAGATTACTCTAGTCCAATCTAGTATTGTACAATCATGAATCAATCTAAAGGTTCCACTGACTCAAAAATGACTCCTTGCAGTAGCATTCTGCTTTGTCAACAACATTTTCCTATGACAAGTTGAGTTTTTCCTTTCCACATATGCTCCAACATGTAGCTATCCTTGGATATTTTCTAATGAGGTTTGGGGTTTTTGGTTCCCCTCTTGGAAAAGAGGAAAGATTGATAACTGATTCTAACTGTCCATGAATTCAAGATTTAATTTCCTTTTATTAACTATTCTTGGTTCACAATGGTAACCTCCCACACATCATATCATTGTATTGTTTAATTTTCATTCACTTATCCTAGTTTAAAGTTTTCTCAATTATAAATAACCTAGTTATTCAATAAAAAATAATTAATTGTGAACAACTATTCATAGCAGGTGTTACATCCTCCTGCTTTATTGTGAAACGTTGTCCTGGGTGTTTAACCCAATATTTTGGAGTAGTTCTAAGTAGGCTTCCTTCGGAGGTGGCCTCTTCTAGGTTGAAGTGTTTCCACTGCACTTTAACTTGGATGATGGCTCACCTTCATAGTGTTATTTCTATTCATTCAAGGATGCATAGGGTTCTACTAGGATGTTCTACCATGATATCTCTATGCTGTTCGACCTATTACAACAACCATACTAGAATTAATTCATGAAAATCATTTTATCAAGATCAAATTAAATATTTACAACATTACCTAACATCCTGCCAATGAATAACATGAATAGGGTCATACACATATCATTTCAATAATGAGACATGAAATACATTATGAAATTTTATATGATTTGGTAAGGATATTCTGTAATTCTTTCTCCTATCTGGAAAGGACCACAGAAGTGAGGGGCAAGTTTGGGCAAGTTTTGCGCAACTAATCCATCTCAAAGTGATTTTCTTAGTTTTGATTCACACATATACATGGTCTCCAACTTCAAATTCTAGATACTTTCTTTTCTTATCAACATAAGCTTTCTACCTATCTTGGGTAGCCCTTAAATTTTTTCCGATTTTCTTTATTGTTCGTTCCATTTCCTCCAACATTTCTAGCCCTAGCATTAATCTATTTTCAAGATTGTTCCAATTTATAGATGTTATAAATATTCTTTTCATATATTACCTAGAAGGGGCTCATCTTTAAAGAATCATGATACCTGTTGCTATATGCAAATTCTTCCAAATGCAGGTATTCTTCCCACTTACTGGGCTACTACATAACATACATCGGAAGCATATCCTTCACTACTTGATTCACAAGTTCAGTTTTCCCATCAGTATATGGATGGTATGCGGTGTGGAATTGGATTTGGGTACCCATCCTTATAAATAGGGCTCTCCAAAATGGAGAGATGAATTTTACATCTCTATATGATATAGCTACCTTAGGAATACCATGCAAGCTGAACACTTCTTTCATAAAAATGTAATTTGAATTGTCTTGAAGGTAGATTGTATTAGAATGAAATGTGTTGTTTTACTGAGTTTATCCACTACTACCATGATTGAGTCATTGTGTTTCTTAGATCTAGGTAACCTAGTGATAAAGTCAAGTATAATAACCTACCACTTCCACTTTGGTATAGGTATTTGTTGAATAAGGCCAACATGGTGTTGATGTTCAACTTTAACTTGCTGATATTCTATACAATTTCCAAACCAAAAATAATACTTTTTAATGACTAAAAACATTTTATGCTATCTGGGATGGGCATTGTAAGGACTCTTGTGAAATTCATCCAAAATCAATTGCCTAACAAAAATCTGGTTGGGGACATCTATCCTTTTCCTAAAAGTCAATAACCATTTTTTTTTATACCATAGTCTCACCTTTTTTCCAAGCTGTTAACTTGTTAACTTGCTGCCTTAAAAATTTATATTCAAGATCCCATTGGGCAACTTCTTTAATTTGCTCTAGAAACTTAAATTATATTTGATTATAATACAATTCATAAATAGAATGTATTGTTCTAGTTAATGCATCTGCAATACTATTTTCTTTGTCTTTTAAATGCTTGATGTCAAATTCAAATTCACTAAGGAAGCCATTCCATGTTGCTTGATGGACATTTAGATTGGACTATTTGAAATAACTTGTTAGACTATTATGGCTTGTCATTAATAAATTCTTTTTGCATAGTGCCTCCACACTTGTAGTGCATGAACTACAACAATTAATTTCAAATTATACTCAAAGTATCTCTACTCATGCTCCTTCAACTTTTGTGACTGGTATGCGATCACCTTGCATTATTCCATTAGTACTTCTCCCACCCCTTCTTGACATGTGTTTTTGCAGACCACAAATTCTTTATTGGGTCAGCAATCTTTAGCACAAGAGCAATAGTTAGTAGATGTTTTAATTATTCAAAAACATTCTGACATTTGTTGGTCCACTTAAAAAAAATTCCCTTCTTTTGTAAGGAAGTGATGGGGACTGTAATACCCCTCTAGACCCATGAAATATTGTATATCAGCTACAATTTTGGGCACCAACCACTCCATAATGGTCTTGATCTTCTCAGGGTTGACCGCTACATCAAACTCATAAATGTCATGGATGTGTTGGTCAATCCAAAGGGTAAGAATACAAATTTGTAGTGTCCATATCGAGTTTTAAAAGTCATCTTACAAATGTCCTCATCCTTCACACGAATCTGGTGGTATCTTGATATTAAATCAATTTTAGAGAAAATTATTGCACCTTTGACTTGCTCAAACAAATCGTCAATCCAAGGCAGAGGGTACTTATTCTTAATGGCTAATTTATTAAGTTGCCAGTAAGCAATGCATAATCACAGTATGCCATCATTCTTCCTTACAAATAACACTGGAACTCCCAGGGATATATACTAGGATGAATATATCCCTTATCAAGCAACTCATGTAGTTTCATGTTAAGCTCAGTTAGTTAGCTCACGTACACTCATGCAATAAGGAGCTTTGGATACTTATGCTGCTCTAGGAATTAATTCTATGGTGAAATCAATATCACGTTTTGGAGGTAGCCCTGGTATATTTTTAGGAAACACATTTGTAAATTCCTAAACTATTGGTATGTTTTCCAGGGTGGTGATCTTGTCTTTAGAATTAGATGATCCAGGTGGATCTTCAAATACAATGGCATGGAAAAGCTCAAAATTCAAAGTGGTAGAAAAGCGAATATCCTAACATCGGATCAAAATGCTCGTCACCCTGATTCCAACAGTGTGAAGGGTACTCCAATCCAAATTCGGATGAGGAAGTTATGGCAGAATGAATATTTTCCTACCCCTTTGAAAAAGGAGACATTTTCATGGTTTTAAGCCTTTTAAAGGATAATCACATCGAAAAACGTGTAGAGGGAAGATTCCACAATCTTCGATCAGCGATTGGTGGGTCAGAGGAAGGAAAGCGATCAGGGCGCGTTATCGGAACTGATGAGATGCGATTAGCGATCACGATTGGCAATTAGAGGAGAGATTAGATCGGCGATCGGCATCGGCATCGATGCTGGATGAAGAGCCTGGGCCGCAGTGATTTTGATCGGCCGATGTCGATATCGACGATCGATGGTCGGCAATCCTCACTAATAGGACCTTTGCTCCAAAAATGCACCGATTGCGATATGGGGGCCGGACCCGACCGGTATATCAATGCGATTTGATAAATTTGAGGTCCGAGTCTTAAGTTTTTGGTTGGGTTCTTTTAGTGTTACAGGTATTTTATGTATTATCATTTAAAACAATGAAAAGGCTATTCTTAAAGGGTAGTTGTAACCGTTGATCCTTCACTCCACCGACTTCTATTCTAACTAAATGACCCCCAATTTCAGCGGCCTTTGTTCTAAAGAAGATTATAAAAGCCGATGATTGGAAAAGGCATGGGAGAGAGGATTTTCGGGCACACAATTCGAGGCAGCAACTTGTAGGAGGGTCGATTGATCATTTTGTCTAAATTGGGAAAATTTTATATGGTTTCTGACCCTCTCGATGCCACAGATACTGTGGTGCTATCGATTTCTCCATTTGAGTTCCTCTTTTCTCAACCATCTTTCAGAATGGAGGTATAAACCTCTTTTTATGTAGCAGATGATTGTATTCTCTCTTTTCATGCCATCTAATATATAAAGGCCTCCCCATTAATCGAGCAGGGCCTGAAGACGTAGTCTGAGTTGGATGAACTCTGTTATCAAGTCTTTGTGTCTTCCTTCATGCTTTTATGTGTTTCTGCTTCTTTTCTTGTGTACAAATTAAGTTTTCTATGTTAAGCTGCAATTTTTACATGTGATTCTTTTCATACATCTATAAGCAAAAGTATCCTTGGATCAAGTGGTATCAGAGCAAGTCTTTTTAGATGTGAATTGCATGTTTGTATGCTAACAAGAGACAGATTCCGAAGAGGAGAAGGGGAATTAGAACCTTTCAATCCCGAAGTGGGGCACACACATCGAAGGAGAAAGATGGCAGAAAATGAAGCTCATCTTGAAGAGGAGCACAATTTCCGTAAGACTTTCTATTCAATGGTAGAGAATATCAATCAGCTAGTTTTAAGGCTGGAGAAAGCAGAGGAAAGAAACCCAAAAGGACAAAGTTTAGCACATGGGAATGGTGGAGAAGAACCCCCTCCTTCTCCTTCTGAGAGTGAAGGTTCTCCTTCCCTTCACCACCACAATCGTAGAAATTCAAAGGATGCATCTTAGAAGCCTTTCTTTGAATTAGATGTTAAATTTGATCTTCCCATATTTAATGGTGAAAGAAATGTAGAAAATCTTAATAATTGGATTAGACAGATTGAGGTCTACTACTAGATTCAGTAGATCGTGGAGGATGAGGCAAATATTTAGCTAGCCTCTCTACGGCTGAGAAGCACTGCTCTTGTTTGGTGGGAGAATAAATTTCAGCGTAGTAAGAATGTGGGTAACCTCTTTTCCTCATGGCCTGATTTTATTTCTGCGTTAAAGGAACAGTTTTATCCCTTAGGATACAAGCAAAAAGATTTGATGGATTGGCAGTATTTAAGGCAAGGAAAAGGTCAGGATGTTCAAAGTTTTACAGAGGAGTTTAGAAAGCAAGCACTTAATCTAGGTATTGCACTTGATACACCTAAAGTTGTAACTAAGTATATTGACTCATTGCATAGCTATATTAGGCATTCATTGTTGTTATTTGAACCAACTACTATTGACTCAGCCAGCGTGAAAGCAATTCATATTGAGAACAAGGGCAAAAATGAAAAGGATGATCAGTCTGGAAAGCCACCGTTCAAACCTCCCAATGGTAAATCAAAAATGAAATGGAAAGGAAAGGAGAAGAAAATAGCAAAAACCAAAGGAGAGGCCGTATTGCAATCACTGCCAAAAGGAAGGCCACGATGACAATCATTGTTGGAAACAACACCCAAAAAAGTGTCCAAAGAAGTATGGAGGAAAAGGGAAGCAGAAGACAGTGGCGACTGCGTAGCAGGACCTTAGATCAGATTTCGGAGACGAAGCGTTGATCACATTAGTGGGAACAAAAGGTACTCTTATACCTCATATTAATTCTGAATTGCATGAAGGCACCAGTTCTGTAAATGAGTCCCTTCCCAATGACCGAAAGAGAATTGAATCGTTTCATATCAAAGTTGATGTAAATCATACTAAAGTTGAAACTCTATTCAATACTGGGTCCGCAGAATCCCTGGAAAAGAAACTCGTCTTAGAAACAAAACCACACCCGAAACCTTACCCACTTGGATGGATACATGATAAAGCAAAACTGAATGTAACCAAGTAGTGTAAAGTCAAATTTTTGATCGCTTCTAAGCTAGTAGACGAAGTAGAACTAGATGTACTACCATTGGATATCTATGTCATGGTGTTAGGGAGCCCATATCTGTATGATAGAAAGGTAGTCCTTTTCCATCATGAAAACAAATATCAAATCACAAAAGATGGGGTAGAATATATAGTAAGGGCTCATCAAAATAAAATCAATGCCAGCCTTGTAAGTACTGGACAAATGAAAAGACTGGTGTATTCCAGTAAGGGTTGAATGCTTATGGTAGTAAGAGAAAAAGAGGCAGAATTCATTGATGCTTTCCAGGGCTACGATCAGGAACATAAACATGAATTATCCTAATTAATTTCTAATTATGGAGAGTTGTTTCAGGAACCAAAGGGATTACCTCTGAAGAGGGAAATCCAGCACGAGATCCATTTGCAGCATGACACTCCTTTTCCAAATATTGGCATGTACAGGATGTCGACTATTGAGATGAAGGAAATCAAGAAACAAGTGCGGGAATTGTTGGACCAAGGGGTCATCAGGTCGAGCACCTCCCCATGTGGCTCACCGATTGTTTTAGTGCCAAATAAAGACGACACATGGAGGATGTGCGTGGATTACCGCACGCTAAACAAAATTATGGTGAAAAATCACTACCCCCTTCCACGCATAGATGATTTATTAGATCAATTAAAAAATGTTATTTATTTCAAAAAATTGGATTTGTGCAGTGGTTATCACCAGGTCCGAATCGCATAATAGGACATGTGGAAAACTGCCTTCAAAACCAAACAGGGGCTTTTCGAATGGATGGTGATTCCATTCAGGATTTGCAACACTCTAGCCACTTTTATGAGGGTCATGAATGATCTCTTTCAGCCTTTCATTGATGAATTTGTTCTTGTATATTTAGATGATATACTTGTATTTAGCAAGAGTTGGGTTGAACATGTGTGCCATGTAAATAAAGTGCCTGATGTATTGACAAAAGAAAAACTCTTAGTAAAGTTGTCAAAGTGTGAGTTCAGGAAAACCTCTTTGGATTACCTAGGTCATATTGTTGGTCATGGTCAGTTAAATATTGATCCCTCTAAAGTTGAAGCAATTGTAAATTGGCCTAAGCCTACTAGTGTAACCGAGGTTCACAAATTTTTAGGTGCAGTCTAGCATTGGAGGAGATTTATTGCTAATTTCTCTATTATTGCAGCACTTTTCACACATTGAAAAGTGTGAAAGAGGTCTTCCAATGGGGAGGAAGACAACAAAAGTCCTTCAAAACATTGAAGGAAAAGATCAGCACCGCCCCAGTCTTAGCCTTACCCAATCTCCAAAAACCATTCGAGATTGAAACCAATGCTAGCGGCTATGCCATGGGAGCTGTACTAATGCAGCAAAAGAAGCCGATTTGTTACCATTCTTAGATTTTTTCCCAAGTTGTGATAAACTATCCCACTTATGACAAGGAGATTTTTGCCTTGGTGCAGTGTGAAAAGGTGGAAACACTACTTGATCAGGAAGGATGCAATCATCCATGTAGATCATCAACCCTTGCAGTACCTTCAGTCACAAACCAAGTTGCAGCAATCTTGTCATTTCAGGTGGATGGGTTTCTTCAACAGTTTCATCTGGTAATAAGGTATAAGAAGGGCACTAGCAACAAAGTCGCTAATATGCTATCTTGCCCTCCTATTTCTGCTTTTGTTATTTTGCATAATGCTTTGTTGTCTTTTGAGAGTTATGCTAAACAATATGCTAATGATGATGACTTTAAGGAGATTTATGCAAAATTAACCCATGGTTCACAGGGGGACAACTACCACTTGCAGGGGAAACTGTTGTATCACCTTGGTAAATTGTGTATTTCCACAGGGGAAAGAGTACATGTAATTCGAGAGGCCCACACCTCTCATGTGTCTAAACACTTTGGTGTCAAAAGGACTTTATGTCATGTACAAAGATTTTGTTTTTGGCCTCATATGAAAAACATTGTGACTCAATATGTAAAGGGTTGTTGAATTGAGGCTTCTGTGATCCATATCAAGTTTATGAGAGATTTTTTAGTGTAAATAACATGAAATTTCATTTGTCGACACGTTTCAAACCAACCATTGTAGTTCATCGTCAGGAGAAGTTGAAGAATCAGACCTAGCTTGGCATGAAAAATAATCAGAGTAGAACATCCAACGGCTATACTAATGGCCGGGATGACAGAGGAGTCTCTGCATCTTTTAAGAAATGCCAGATCTATATTCAACTCTGAAACCTACAAGCATGCCGTTAGTATAGCCGTTGGAGTTTCTGCTCTAATTATTTAACATGCGAAGCTTTGGTCTGACTCTTCAACTTGTCCTGATGATGAACCACATTGGTCAGTTCGAAACACGTTGAGAAATGAAATTTCATGTAAAGGGTTGTGTAATGTGTTCTGTTTCAAAGCCCTCTAATAGAAAACTCAGGCATTACACACCGCTCCCTATTCTGAGTCATGCATAGGAAAGTGTGTCAATGGACTTTGTAGGAGGTTTGCCTTTGTCTAGGAAGAGTCACAACTATTTGTATGTTGTCATTGACCGTTTTAGCAAGATGTGTATTCTTATGCCTTGTAAAACGTAGATTACTGCAGAGCAGACTGCTTCTCTTTTATTTCAACATGTTTGGGTCCATTTTGGATTAACCACATCTATTGTGTTAGATCAGGAATCTCACTTTCTCAGAGAGTTCTGGACCAGCTTGTGGAAGATGATAGGGACCAAATTGAAAAGGAGAATGGCATTTCATCCGCAGACTGACAGACAGACAGAGGTTGTCAACCTTACCACGGTACACTTGCTGCGAGGCTATTCTGGGAAACATCCCAAGTTGTGGGATGAACATCTCCCATATGTACAACATTCCTACAACTGAAGATGGTCTTTGGAAGGGAAGATGGTTCTAGTGGACGTAATGATAGAGGCAAAGCTCAATAGTTCATTTAGCGAATCCAGTAGATTCACCAAGCAGTACAAGAGCAGTTGGAGAAAAGTCAAGCCCATTACAAGGCTCGACATGACAAACATCGAGTCGACCACCAATTCCAAGTGGGCGACAAAGTGTGATTCCACATTAGCAAGGATAGGATGAAGGGAGAAGGGAAGAAGTTGAGACCAATCTGGTATGGTGCATTCACCATATTGGGGAATATTGGAAACAATGCCTTTCGTCTTGATTTGCCAATTTATATGCAAATGTACTCAGTAGAAAATGTAGAGAACCTTAAGCTATATGAGCCACCATTTATCATGGACACAGATGAGGTGGGCACAGTTCCTACAGTTGATGATTTTTCTCTAGAATATCTCGATGAGTTACCGGAAGGCATTATCCTTGGTAGAAGGACTAGGACTTCACGACAACGAGATGTGGACTACCTTAAAGTGGGTTTTAAGGGAAAGCATCCCAGCAAGGCCAAATGGCTGGAGAAGGAAAGGGTGAGGGAACAATTCTCTCACTTGCCAATTGACTAATGAAAGCTTTTGGCGGTCCAAAATCTCCTCAATAGGGAGGATTGATCCAGGTGGATCTTTAGATACAATGGCATGGAAAGGCTCAAAATTCGAAGTGGTGGAAAAGAGAATATCCTGACATTAGATCAAAGTTCTCGTCACCCTGATTCCAACAGTGCAAAAGGCGCTCCCATCCGAGTCCAGATGAGGAATTTATGGTAGAAAGAAGATTTTCTTACCCCTTTGAAAAAGGAGGCATTTTCATGGTTTTAAGCCTTTTAAAGGATAATTGCATCGAAAAATGTGTGGAGGGTGGATTCCACAACCTCCGATCTATTGTGTCGGAGGAAGGTAAGCGATTGGGGCATGTTATCAGAATCGGGCAGATGTGATTAGCGATTGCGATCAGCGATCGGATCAACGATCAACATCGACATCGATGATCGGTGAAGAGCTCAGGCTGCAGCGATCACGATCAGTGGTTGGCAATCCCTGCTAACAGGACCTTTGCTCCAGCAATGCGCCGATTACGATATGGGGCCTAGAACTGATGGGTATATCACCCTGATTTGATAAATTTAAGGTCTGGGTCTTAAGGTTTTGGTCAACTTTTTTTAGTGTTACAGGTATTTTATGTATTATTGTTTAAAACGTTGAAAAAGCTATTTTTAAAGGGTAGTTGTACCCGTCAGTCCTTCACCCCACTGACCCCTGATTTTAGTGGTGCTATCCATTTCTCCATTTGAGTTCTTCTTTTCTTAGCCATCTTTCAGAATGGAGGTATAAGCCTCTTTTTATGTAGCAGGTGATTGTATTCTCTCTTTTCATGCCATTTAGTATATAAAGGCCTCCACATTGATCAAGCAGGGCCCAAAGACGTAGTCCCAGTTGGACGAAATCCATTATCAAGTCTTTGTGTCTTCCTTCATGCTTTTAAGTGTTTATGCTTCTTTTCTTGTGTACACATTAAGTTTTCTATGTTAAGATGCAATTTTTACATGTGATTATTTTCATACATCTATAAGCGAAAGTATCCTTGGATAATTAGAATACCCAACTTGAACCGCATAAATCGCACAACCTTTTTTGATGCACTTGTCCAATTGAGAGGCAATAATGGGGCATAACTTCATGGTTTTTCTAACCCCTTGGATCTCTTGTCGAGATCCATCGTCAGTAAGATAGCTAATGGAATTTTATTTACAAATCACTAAAGATTAGTGCCCCTCCAATCAGACCATCCCAAGCAGCAAATTGTATAATCCTAAAAGGTAAAATATCCAACTCCACATTTATTTGTTGACACCCTACTTCAATGGGACAATTAGGAACCAGTTTTAGCTGCTACAACACCCTCTAAAGTTTTGGGTTGAACTCAAACTTTGGAGCCTTCCTTGGTCTTTCCCTTGATTGTTTCAAACACTTAAGCTCATTTCACGAGCTTTCTCTAATTTCTTCAAATCCTTTTGCTTGTTGGATTAATTGTCATTTTTGGGCATGTTTGTTTTTTATGTGTTTGTTAATATTTGTCGTGGTTTCGATGGTTGGTTTTTGTGTATATGAGTTGTCATAGCCATGCAAGCATATGTTTCACTCATACACAAAGTTTTGATCATTTTCGCACAAGTGTCGTCACGGTCGTCCTAAAGTCCATCTCAAGTGTCACACATGTCGCTTCTTATCATGAGACAATCACACATAGGGTTATTCTTTGTTTATTTCTCTGGTGGTCTATGATGTCATGTCATCGAAGTATTCTAAGTGTGTGACCACAAGTTCAATTCCATCATGAATCTATCTTCCTCCCACACTAAGCCATTTTTGGAAAATATTCTCGTCCGGGAAACTCAGCTTCACCAGGCCCTCATTGAGATGCACAATGCACAATCTCAACCCTCATTGATGTGATCTTGCTGCCTAGAACTACCTAGTGCACATTCATTATCCTCTAGGGTAGTTGTGATGCACAATTCTAGAGCCTATCAGCCTTCCCTGACCCCTAGAATTACGCAGTTGTTCCTCCCAATTTTCCTTGAACTTAGCACTTCACACTTTCACTCTTTAAAATTTTCCCTTTACCTGCTAGAACCCCACAATGCACAGAGAGCCTATCTTCCCTTAGCCTCTAGAACTGAGCAGATGTGTCCTCTGTTAGAGCCTAGATTTACCTCAGGTTGAAAAGGTGAGCTTCTAGGTGCACATCAAACCACGCTCAGCCGACAAGAGAGGGCTCTCTCCGGGTCAATCTCAGCAAAAGATAATCGATGGGGCTTGAGATGACTGAAATAAAAACTAATTTTAGGCTAGGTATGAAGTGCAAGGATTTGATTTAATTTTTTGGGGGTTTTGTTGGAATTAAGGAAAAGGCAAATTCGGGTCCACGGATGAAGGCCAGTTTTGCAGAGTTCTGATTGGGGCAAGAAAACCAATCGTTTTGATGCTTTGATTTGTAAAGGTGGATGGCTCAGACTGGTGAGAAGCTGAAGAGAGCAAGAGGGTATCAAGAATCCTCTTCAAACTGAAGAAAACATTGAGAATTAAACAAAACTAAAAGATAGAGCACGACAAACTCATGAATTCTACCTTTGTCATTCAAATTTGTTTAATTTCAGAAGAAAAGAGAAGGGAAATGGCATACATAAACATCAATGAACTTACAAATTACATAGAGAAAAACACCATCAAAACACAGAGCCACAAGGATCCCAACAAGTGCTGCAAAACCTTGGTCTTTCCTTTGCCAAAAATGCAGAAATCAAATGTACAATGGAGTGCCCAAGAATCCCAAGTGTCCAACCCTGAAAATGACTCAGAAAATACATGATATAGACCATCCTAACCCATTCCCATGCCTCTAGGGGTCGAGCTCATCATTCTAGGAGTTGTTTCAACCAATTCTAAACAAGGCACTAAAATCTAGGCAATCAAACAACTTGCCTCTATATGGAAGGAAACTGATTCATTCATTTAATTTTCACTTTTTAGTGAATGAATCCTCTAGAACAAGTAAATATGTACCAAAATTACATCATGGTAGATCAAGAGTTACATGCAAAAGTGAAACTAGTCAAAACTGGGCGAATTTCTGAGCTGAAGAGTGAAAAATAGGCCAAAATTCTCTATGTGCCACACCCAAAATCTCTATGCATAGCACAACTTTGGAGCTGATTTTGAGGCCCTTCCTGAAGTCAAAATTGCACTCATGATAGCCTGTTACGAATTCTTGCATGTCTACTTTCCAACCCAAGTGGAATTTCTAGATTTGGTGTCCATTTGCCCCTCCAAATATCCAATCTCCCAAGACTGGTCAAAATGTGCCAAATGAGGCTGCCTCAACGCAGAGTGCTGTTGCAATCAACTTCTAAAGGTGTTCTGCAAGTCAAAATGGAGCTCATAATATCTCATTGGAAAGGTATTTGTGTATTTATCATTTGATGCATCAAGCAAGTCATTTGGCTAACCAAGCTAGGAGAAAAATGGATGTTCCCAAGATCACTTTAGAGGTGCATCAATTCTCCCGAGGAAACTCTACTTTTGACATTTCTCTAAACCCATGACAACTGTGTAAAAATTGAAGGATTTTTTTATTCCTTGGCCTATTTTGGACAAAAACCTCTCTCAGTTTTCCCAAATTCATCTTTCCTTGCTCAGAAACATCATTGGAATAAAACCTATCCCGATGTGTGGAACAGGGGATTTGTCGAAATGAAATAAAATGAAGGGGATAAGGTGCTTCTAAATTCTTGAGAAAAATTTGGGAAGTAGGGAGGGATGTTAGGAAGTAGGGGAATGTGGAATTTTAGAGATTGAGTGAGGGAAAGGGGTCCAAACGGGCAAGACACATGCCTAGCCTAGAAAATTGTCGAGTTGTAGCAAGAAACTAGGGTTTGTGCAAAAATAAGGAATTCAGGGGATATCGATGATGGGAATTGTTTAATAAAGTACATTAAGGGTAGGGGAAGGTGTATGAACATCAGGATACAAGTTTTGCTGATGATTTGACCATCCGGGAGAAATTAGCTTCAAAACCTTAGGAGAGGGAAATGAACCTTGCCTAGGCGCAACTGAAGCATGAACAAGGTGTAAAATGACCCATTGGAACCTGACATGATGATTCCAGTCCTCTGAATGATGCTACACTCAGCTGAATGGTGATATGAAGCTGTTGGGGCAACAATTAGGGTTTGGGGATTTATGGTTAGGATTTGGGGAAAATGGGAACTTGGGATAGGGGATTAGTGGATTTAGGGGGTAGGGGAACTTAGGGAATAAGGGAATCAATGGAAAAATGGGGTAAGGGAATAAACTTGGTGGCAAAACAGTGAATCAAAACCCTAGGCAGCAACTTTTTTTGAGGAATTTCAAGTGGTAGGTTTTGATCTCTTTAAACACTCACCATGAATCACACACCATCAAACAATCATCAAACTTGGACAAAGAACAATGAAAAAGGGTCAACCTACTTGGAATAGTGTGAATCCATGCATTTTTGGGCAACTGGAGGGAGTTCTAGAAGTTTTCAGGCTATTTGGCTGTGTGCGCCGTGCATCCAGCCCAATGCGCCGCGCCCGTGCTTTTTTACACTGTAAACTGAGGCCCAATGCGCCGCGCCTGGTGAGTGTGCCGCACCTCCTGCCCAGTGCGCTGTGCCGGTCAACTTGGAGCAATTTTCACCAAAAACTCCCACAACCACTTTTCTTTGTTTTCTCTTTGCTCTCTTGCGTGTAAATGAACTATTGAAGCACAAGAATATCTCCTATGGCATGGACTTTGATTCTTCATTTGGCAAACCCACTTTTGTGATGTTGCAAACTTTGGCACTTTCACATAACTCTGTTTTGCTTCCACTTTGATTTTTGGTTGAATGATGAAACTTTGTCTATTTTTGCAGGGATGATTGGCATGTAATTTCAGCAAAGGATGACCAGGGTTGCGCCTGAAGTACCTCATGACTGAAAAACTTTAAAATTTACATATTTATTACAAACCATAAATTTGATGATTTCTTCTTCAAAACAGAGTTTTGAAGAAGAATCATGATCAAACATATTGATGATGAAATTTTGCAATGAAAACTGATTTTGAACCTCCCTCATGTGCCTATGGACATTATTAGACTTTTTGAAGACGAAACCCTAGACCTAATGACTAAAATGACCCTTTTGCTGACCAAGAGACCAAATAGGACTGTGAATGAATTGATTTTGATGTATAGACACATACCAACAGATACATGACATGAGGGAGATGAGTGACAAGACTGTTTTGTCAGAACATCGATGCTCCTAATGGAATGCAAATGATTGGACTGAATGAGACACCTAACAATGAAATGCAACAAAAGAGATTTTGATTGCTGACGGAGGGATGAAAAGACCGACTCTAACATTAGAATGGTTAGCTCGATCCCTAGAGGCATGGGAATGGGTTAGGATGGCCTATATCATGTATTTTCTGAGTCATTTGCAAGGTTGGACACTTGGGATTGTTGGGCACTCCATTGTACATTTGATTTCTGCATTTTTGGCAAAGGAAATACCAGGGTTTTGTAGCACTTTTTGGAATCCTTGTGGCTCTGTGTTTTGATGGTGTTTTTCTCTATGTAATTTGTAATTTCATTGATGTTTATGTATGCCATTTCCCTTCTCTTTGCTTCTGAAATTAAACAAATTTGAGTGACAAAGGTAGAATTCATGAGTTTGTTCTGCTCTATCTTTTAGTTTGTTTAATTCTCGATGTTTTCTTTAGTTTGAAGAGGATTCTTAATAGCCTCTTGCCCTCTGCGGCTCCTCAGCAGTCTTTTCTATCCATTCATTTAATCTAAAAGCATCAAAACTACTGCCTACCTTGCCCCAACCTGAACTCTGCGAAAATTTGGCCTCATCCCTAGACCCAAATTTGCCTTTCCCTTTTTCCAACTCAAAACCCCCAAAAAACTCAAATCAAATCCTTGCACTTCATACCTAGCCTAAGATTAGTTGTTAAATTGGTCATCTCAAGCCCCATCTGATTATCTTTTGTAGAGATTGACCCGGAGATCACCCTCTCCTGTCCTCGTAGGTCTAGCTACGAGGCTGAGCGTGGTTTGATGTGGACCTAGAAGCTTACCTTTTCAGCCTGAGGTAAATCTAGGCTCTAACATCCTCCAGTGTCCTTCCCTTAGCCGAAGCTCACTAACCTCAAGAACTATGCAGATTTGTCCTCCATGCCTCTCTGCTACCTATTGTCACCTTCTAAAAAGAGAGTTCTAGTTGTAAAAAGAGGGTAAAAGAACATAGATGATTGGAGCTAGCCTCCAAGCCATATGTTATCATGGGAGAAGATATGGCTTAGAGGCTAGCTCCAAACATCTCTGTTATTTTTCCCTCTTACAACTGGAACTCTCTTTTCATAAGGTGACAAAATTGGCTCCACCTGGGGATGGGGCATTAGATTGCAATGTGTTGAGAAGCTACATATTGTGAACTTCTCTTTTGGGAATGGATTCTTTTCTACACAGATGATAATTTTGTGAAAGTGGAATTGTCAACAGAAATTGGAAATTTCATATAATAATTACAATACACACATCGGTATTTACAATGGGTGGAAGACATGTACCTCCAATTCTGGAAATAGAGTTTGAGTAACTAACTATTTACTAGAAGTTCCAACGATTCACCGTCCAGATTTTTGAGTAGGTATGTGTTATTTTCTTTCTCTTCTGAAATTTTGGAAGGTTCGAACTAGAGTGGATCAAATTTTCCATGTTTTCCTTTTTCTTCCCATCAGATATCCCATTGGAGAACTAAATCTCCTGGTTGAAAAGGTCAATCCTTGGCCTTCCTGTCAAACATGGATTTCATCTTTTGTTGGTAATTTGACAATTTAGCCCCCACCTGTTCTCTATTTTCATGAAGTTTGACCAGTTGGTTTATCCTTCGTGTCAAGGAAATTAGCTCTTCCTCAACTTATTGTAGTAACTTCACCACTAGCATTGCTAATTGGTTTTGGAATATTGCATCCTTACCATACACCAGCTCAAAAGGAAATTTTCCAATGGATCATTTAGGAGTTACTTGGTTAGCCTAGATGGAAAACTTCAATTGGGATTTTGAGTTCCTCCAATTCTCGATGATGTTCTTCTTTAGAAATCTCACCACAGTTTTATTTGAGGACTCAACCAAGTCATTACCTTGAGGATAGTAGGTAGCAGAGTTCCCGATGGTGATATTGACTTTCTGATAGAAGCCAATGAATTTTGCGGATTTGAAGACACATTTTCAGTGATGATTTTAATAGGGCAACCAAAACACAATAATAGGTTTTCCTCCATAAACTTAATTACCATTTATTATGTATCATTTATGGCTAGGATAGCCTCCATCTACTTGGTGAAATAATATGTGGCTATTAATATCCACTTATGTTGGCCACTAGAAGGCGGGTTTATTTCTCCTATGAAGTCTAGTCCCCATTGTCTGAAGGGTTCTTCCACATGCATTGGAATCAGGGGGAGAGGAGAAAGTTTTTGTCTCTCAGTAAACACTTGGCATTTCTGACATGACCTAACCTGAGAATGAACATTTCCAAAGTGTAGGCCAATAGAGTCCTTCCTTGAGGATTTTTGAGTTGTGGTCTTCCAGTTGTAATGACCTCCACAGACTCCTCCATGAAATTCCTCAGTCATTTTATGAGTTTTTCCTTTTACCAAACATAATAACAAAAGTCCCATTGGGTCCTTCTAGTGGAGTTGACCATTGGATATGATATAATTTTGAGCTTGTAGTCTCAGAGTCCTATATTTGGATTTATCCAACCCTAGTGGGAACCTCAGGAATAAGAGATAATGGATGATATTCTTATACCCGGGTGATCCCTCATATTTGGCATAGATCTTTTGCTCCCATGTTTTAATCCCATTCTGCTGAACCTCTGGTTTGCCTTCCTCTTTTATCAAATTTATCCCTAAAGATTGTCATTTAGATTTTGATAAAAACTTGGCCAACCACTAGCCTTTTATGAGCTTATTAGGCTTTATGTCTAACTCATATTCTGGTAACTTTTCTATCCACCTACCCATTTTTCCTTCAGTGTCTCCTTGCACAACGATGCCCTTGACCGTTGTCGGTGGGACAAATGTTGTGATTTCTGATTGTGGAACATACATTCGAGATGCCTTCAAAGCCTTGACTAGTACATAGGCTTGTTTCTCCAAGATGTTATATTTTAGCTCAGCATCCCTCAGGACTTGGCTGAAGAATACGATGACTTGTCGGTAACCATATTTATTCTTCTGTACCATAAATAAAGCAATGGTATGAAAAGAAGCAAAAAAAAATATATAGAAAGGCATCGAGTAATCAGGGCTGACTAGTATCAAGGGCTGACTAGTATCAAGGTGGTGAAAGCAGTCTTCTTCTAATTGTCAGGGTGAATTGCCACTTGGTTGTAACCAGAGAACCCATCCATCATGGACATTCTGACTTATTGTACTAGTCAGCCCTGACTACTACACCAATAAAATCATCACTGATAGAAAATATGATTTTACACTATTTTGCTACCTTCAACTCTGCATCCTTATTTATGCATCCCAATGGATATGGGTTTGGATGATCACAAACTTCTAGCCCTAAATTCTTGACTAGCTCTGCTGCAATGAGATTCACTTCTGATCCTGAGTCAAATAGAGTCTTTGTCTTCTTGGCCTATATCTTTATATGGAAGAGTTTGGTCATTTATTTCTCTTCCTGTTGCTGAAGGCTACTCAAATTCACCTCCTTTTGCATTGATGTATATACAATCTTCTCATCCATGTCTAAGCTACATTCAACTTGCTTGCTCGAATAAATAGCCATGAGATTATTCTTCTTATTATATTTCTTCCTATTCTTCTAGTTTAGCTTTAGATGCAACTTCCAACATTCTCCTCTGTATGCCCATCAATGTTGCAGTGGTTAAATTGGTTGCTAGGATCTTTACACTGGTGTGCTATGGTTACCATTTTTTATCTTTTCCCCCTTCTTACTTCTTCTTCCCGTCAGAAGCTTCTTGTTGCTCCTTTTTCTTCAATCCACTTGATTGCGCTCTTTTCAGGCTTATGTGTTCTAGATATTGTGCCTATACACAAGCCTTATCTACTTATTTGGTCTTGAACAACATTACTTGGTAATGCAGATTGCGTTGAAGACCTTAAAAATACTTGAGGAGTACATATGGGTTCTTTAGAGAGACACCCAACATTATAGTCTTAGAGAGACACCCAACAATATAGTCATCTTTCTAAATTATGTGGTGTACTCCTCCATGCTTTGGCCTGACTTTTTCCTGAATTAATGCCATTGGATCCACTGGTCCTCCACATACCCAATGGGATAAAAATATGACTTAATGAGGGTTTTGAAATCCTTCCACTTAGTCACTAGAGGTTCTCCCTCCAACCTCAGGGTTTCCATATGGCTCTTCTTCTAATTCAATGCATGACCCTCTAATTTTAATCGTGAAAATGAGATCTTTTACCCTTCCTAGATGTCATGGACGTTGAAATAAACTTTCAGTTGTTGCAACTAGTGGTTTAAATCCAGTGCATCGATCTTGTTGTGGTACGATTTGATATCAAATTTTGCTTCCATTTTAAATAGGGATTGATTCACAACACTCAAACTGGGTTGATATTTTCTGGGTTATTTCTTTGGCTGGTTCTCCATCTCTTCCTGATCTCCTGATCCCCCCTCTAATTTTTACTCTGCATTTGAACCCCCATATTCTCTAAATATACCCAAGTCATTTCTTAGGGCAGACATGAGGAGGCTGACATTGTAGTTTATACCTGCAACTTGTTGTTCGAACTGCGAAAACCTCACCTCTGTAGGATCACAAGGTTTGTTTACAAATTCATCGGCCATGATTAAGATTTTACAGTTTTCTAACCCACCGACCTAGACCCCCGGCAAATATCCACAAATACCAAATGAAACATGCTATGATACTAAATGATCTATAAAATACCATGGATATTTCACTGGAAAGTTCAGCACAACACATCTAATAATATTATGTTAAAAATTTGAGATTCTACACTATTACAGTTTTATTAAACTTTAAGATCTGTAGATTTAATTGTAATTAGTGCATGCATGTGAATGGAAATTTTGCAGAAAAGTAGAGATTGACAAAATAATCACACACACACACACACACATAAGACATAATATATGCTCTTTGGGAAACCCTTTCGAGAGAAAACTATTGGAAATATATTCACTATTGAGAGGGGGGGTGAATCACTAGTGAAGGTGTTTATTTAATTTTTAAATCCTTTTCAGTTACTACAACACAATCTTCATTAACTCATTAGTATATTAAATCATATATAAAAAACACATGAGAACCATAAGGAAACATGCACAAGAGAACCCAATATTTTCTGGTAGAAAACCCTCCCCAGGGAAAAACACCAACTGTTGCTGCTGTTGCTCAAATATTTTATTATGATGAGAAAATTTAACATAGAGCTACCACTCAATAGCTATAATACTTGACTAGTAATACAATCTGCTAGCAACATCAAACATAAAGACTCTTCTCACATGGCTCAATGAAGAACCATTCGTTGGAAGCCACCATGACCAACAAGCTTCACCCAACTTCGATTGGACTTTGGAGAAATTTTCTTTTCGTTCTAATCTGTCTACTAGAAGGCTCCCACCTTGTCAACACATTCTCTATAATAAATCCTCATGCCTTCAACACCTCCATGTGAACCATGTTTCATGCATTTTCAGATTGGGCTCTCAAAACTGTTCAACAGGAGCAACCCAACACCTTATTTTTGATATGAATATGTAAATGATAAACTAAATTATACACTCAATTCAACACAACTATATATGTATAACTATGTATGCAAAAGTATTGCAGCACTCACTCACTCCATCCATACACTTACACAATCAATCTACACCTAACTGTCGTATAGAATATTAGGCTGAATCATACTTTTGTTGCTATCTCTACTCTTCTTCACACACTCTTCAAGCTTTGACAACCATCACATATTCTTCTCAAGTGAACCAACAAATAGACTCATGATAACCATCTATTTTTAATCTTTTGAAATGATTAAAAAAATTAATTCCAATTGTGTAGTGGAGTTATGTTCATATGATGGAAGTGGTTTGGTTCAATGCTTCCTGGCTCAATCTAGCCACTAACTTCATTTACTAATGAACATTCTCTTTTAACAATATTCTAGAAGCACAATAACCTTTTTCTGACATTTACATGATGAGTCCCAAACAAGAAAAGGTGGAAAAACAAATAAACACCTAACGAGCATGAGAAATGTGGAGGAATTTTAGTCAGAAACCTCGGTCGTGTTAGTGTCAGTATTTGCATCCTGCCATCAGTGATAAAAACTCCTCTTTTCATATCATTTTAAGGGTCCGATTCTGCAATTTTTTATCATTCCATTAGGTCATGCAAAAAATTAGTCACTGATGGTAGTCTTAGTCCAAAAAATCACTCTTCCCTAAATGTGATTACTTGTTGACACAGTTTCATATCTTTTTGACTGTACATCATCCATAAAGTTATTTTTATCATGCCATTTGTATGAGCCATGAGGTCATTATTTCATCTTGAAATTCAGTCCTTCAAGGTCTCATTAGGTCTTTAGGGTTTTTCAACGTCTCATTAGGTCTTTAAGGTTTTTCAAGGTTTCATTAGGTCATTAGGGTTTCCAAGGTTCCATTCCATTGCATAAGACCAGCAAGTAAAGGGTGATCAAATAACATCCCTTCACCATTTGAAGATGATTTGTAACGAGAAATGCTTATTTCATTATGTAATTTTATGTCTTTCAAATGTAATAATTTCACCATCCCAAGTTGTTAACTCAATGTCCCAAAGATTCCAGACCATCACAAGATCAATTTTTCAAAGGAAACAGTCAAGCAAAAGGGTAAAGTTTCAAAGGGTTAAGTGCATGCCAAAGGGAGTTGTTTTTTTTCCCATGGGTGTCTAAATCATCATTTTCCACAAGCACGAAACCCTAATTTCCTCACCCATTGAGCTAGGGTTGGCTATGAAATCAAAGACATCTGAGTATATGAGGCATAAGGGATGTCATTTCAGCAAGTATGAGGCCATTCCAACTCACACACATCATGCTTCCATCATTTTTCAATAAGTCATTCCAAGGGACAAATCATTTGCCACACATAGGGTTGGTTTTTCTTCAAACTATGTTTTAGACCAAACAGGGAAGAATTTAGAAAATGTGAGAGAGGTTTTTGTCCATAATAGACGCAAGAAGAAAAAATTACTTCCATTTTTATGCAGGTCTCATGGTTTGGGAGAAATTCCCAAACCATAATTTGCCTCAGGAGAGTTGCTGCACTTCTAGAGTTACTTTGGGAAAATCAAGATTTATCCTAGATGAAGTGACCAAATGAATTGCTTGATGAGTCAAATGATAACGAGACACATATATCTTTCCAATGAGCTATCATGAGCTCAATTTGGAGTTGAGTAATACCTTCAAAAGTTGACTACAACATCACTCTGCATTTTGGCAGCATCATTCTGCACATTTTGACCAGTCTTGGGAGATTGATCTTTAGACAGGGAAAATGAGCTTCAAATTACAAAATTCAAGATGTTCTGGAACGTAGACTCGACAAGATTTCCAACGAGCTATCCCACGCCAAATTTGGACATAGTAAGGGCAGTCAAAAGTGGGTTTAGAGTGGCACTACGTTTTTGGAGACCAGCGCTACACTTTTGGCCTGGCGTTGCGCTTTTGGCAAATTTTCCTAGTGCAAATTTACACAGGGACTGAGCTTTTGGCCTGGCACTGCACTTTTGAGCAATGGCACTGTGCTTTTGGTAGGGGAGCTCAAAAACCTTCAAACCCTCAAAAAAACTCCAAATTTCTCTCTCCTTTTCATCATTACAAGTAAGTGGCCATCCCCCACTTTGGTTTTAATTTGCAAATCCAATCTATAATCATCATTTTCCATGTTTTATAAGAACTACACCCTAAAATCTCTATAATGATGCCTAAACCATAAATCCTCACTATTCATCCTAGCACCTATCCCTACAGCTCCAAATTCCCCTATCCGTATTCCCCTATCACCTTATCCCTTTTTCCCATTACCTTTATTCCACATTATTCACATTCCCTTTGTCCCTCATCCCCAAGAGAAAATATCAAGAAAACAAGCCCTCCCTCTCATTTCCTACTCCTCCATTCATTTCCTAGTCACAAGTTCATCCCCCATCCCCTCATTCCTAAAACACTTTCACTCATCCCCTTCATACAACCTCAACCTTCCAAACATAGACCAAGAGGACCGAGTATGAGGAGGAGGAAAACACAGGTAGTGACACCTCAACAGATAGAGTTAGGCAATAGAGAAAACCACACAAGGGAGGAGGATAGGCTTAGGATGCTAGCTAAAGCTTCCTTGGCTCATCAGAGCACATGATGAGGGTGCTTCTCACCAATTTTGGGCAAATTTGGAGCAAATTTTGTCATTTGCAAATTTTGAATTTCAATACACAAGAAAACTGCCTAAAAGCACAGCGCCACCGGCACTACTCTTTTCCTAGGGGCACCCAATGACTAAATGGTTTTCATTTTGGGTTTCAGTGTGATGAGGACATGACCCTAGAAAGTTTCAAATTTTTTGGGGCAAAACGGGTCCACCAAAAGGTCACAAAACACCCTAAAAATGACCTTTCTGCCACTTTTTGGGCACACAGAACAATATTGGGAGCATCAAGTTTTGAGGGGTCAAATGAGCTTCAAATTAAGAAATTATAGATATTTTGGAAAGTAGACTTGAATACCTTTCCAATGAGATATCATGGGCTCAATTGGGATGTCGAGAAGGCCTCCAAAAGGGACCTGAAAGTGGCATTGCGCTTTTGACAGTTTTTGCTCAGGGTTGCTATTTTTCCTGTTTTTTACTGTAATCATGGATTCTCTCTCATGGTGGATGATTTACCATTGTAAATTATGACTTTGCATGTAATTATGATAGAAAAATAGTGATAGAGAGTAGATTCATTGCTTTAGGAGTTAGTTTGAGCTCAAATGAATCAGTTTTTCACTTTTAGAGGCAAGTTATTAATGATGCATATATTCTTGTTTCTTGTTCAGTATCAGTTGAATTAGCTCCTCATCTTAGGGATTCGACCCATGAGGATGGGAGGAGGTTGAATTCATGTCTATATCTTATTCTTCTTTCTCATTTTAAAGGGTTGGACTCAATTGGATGCTCGGACCTTGATTGTACACCTTTGTAAGCAGTTTGGCAGGAGATTAATAAGAATTGCAATTATTTTTATGGGATCCTTGTGGTATGGAGTTTTAGTACAGATTCTTCTTTTGTGGTTATATTTTTATATGTTTTATATATGCCATCAATCATTTCATTGATTCTAGTTGAATGTTTTCAAGTTTGATAGGCAAAACTCATTGCATCAGTGCTTTGTCTTGGAAACCATTCACCATTTAAGGTTTTCTATAGTCTAGGAAGGATTCATGGTTTTCACATGCCCTTCTTAGCTTCTCACTAGTCTAAAACATCTGACCCCATCAAGCTCTTGAGTGCTAAAGCCTATGCCTACCTTGCCCCATTGAACACCCTGGAATTCTGACCTAGTTCCCTAGACCTAAATTATCTAGCTCCTCTTGATCCCGAAAAACCCCTACAAAATCTAATAAAAAATTTCATGCTACTATACCTAGCCTAAAATCCTTTACCTGATCTAGTCATCTTGACTAACATATTTATAGAGAGATCCCTCTCTCAGCCTAGTAGGGCTAGCTACTTGGCTAAGCATGGTTTGTGGTTACCCTGGCATTGCCTTCTTTCAGCCTGATGTTCAATCCAGGTGATAACATAGTGGCGACCATACTAGGGAGCGTAGTTTTATGTTCCTAAGAAAAATGTATCAAGTTCAGATCTGATTGTTGATGGTGGATAATGATCAGACACCTGAAGGCTAAAATCATTCACTTGGCGACTCCAAATCAGTTTTGGGATCAAATCTAGGGACTCCACTGGAGGATGAACCTAACCAGTAGAAACGTGAAAGGACAATATGGAAATATCAGGTATTCAATTTGGAATTTCATCCAAGACATTACGTTCATATTTATAAATTATTTCTTCTCTTTTCCTGAGAAAGTCAAGAAGGCTTTACAAAGTATTTTGTATTCGAGAAAAGATCCTAGACCTACATTTGATTCTTTCCCTTTGAAGATTGTGAATACAAAATATTCGCATGCCTTTGATCTTGATCAAGACCCTTCTTCTGAATCTTATGATGACCATCTTCAAACTAATGAGCTTCAAGAGATCAAGTATAATTCTACACCTTCTGTACATATTCCTATACCTTGTAAAATTCTAGATAGATATAGGGCTCTGATTTTACCTCCTATATCCCATGCTTTCCCTAAAAATCATTACCTATATCAACCAAGATTTGATGGTTAATGTGACAACATCGCTGCTGAGAGACATGTACTAAATTTTGAGTCTCTTCTTGACCTTTTTGAAGTTGATGAAGAGGATGTCAGTATTAGGATTTTTGCTCTTTCTTTGCAAGGTAAAGTCAAGAGTTGGTTCAAAACCCTGCCTGATGCAAGCATCTCATATTTCCATCAGTTTTTCAAAGTTTTCCTCAACAACTGGGTAGTCAGACATAACCCTTTCCTAATTCTAGAAGAGTATAAATAGCCGAAAGTACTGCCAGGGGAGACAGTACAACAGTTTTCTGTCAGGTTTAACCAAGTCTATTTTTCGATGCCTGCTAATATAAGGCCTCCTCTTGGATCTGATCTCTTACACTACCCGGAAGCCTTTGATCTAGAAATGGAGTTTCAACTGAGAGAAAGGAACCTTGCAACACTTGAAGAGATGCAGAAAAGTGTAGTAGATGTAAAGTCTAATTTTCTGATCATAAGGGTAAAGTTGAAGGAAGAAGAGAGGAAGAACATAGATCCAGAGGAATCGACATCTTTAGAGGTAAAGCTTGACATTTTGGTAAGTGCAGTTGAGGAGATGATGCAAAAATCCCCACAAGGAATGAGTATGATGTTCAAGACCATGGCTTGCTGATTCAAGAAAAACAAGTGGCTAATCCAAAACATTTCTTTTCTTATCCCAGTTGTCATAGATCTGATAATGATTCTTTTATAGATCAGCTTGCAGAAGAGAGATCTGTTGATCTGACATGTATGCTTGATGATGTGTTTTATACTGATGATTTGCCTAAGTTTGATAAGTATGATCTCAATTTGGTGTTGAGGAAGACCTTCAAAAGTTAACTGCAACATCACTCTGCATTTTGGCAGTGTCATTCTGCACATTTTGACCAGTCTTGGGAGATTGAGATTTAGACAGGGAAAATGAGCTCCAAATTGCAAAATTCAAGGTGTTCTAGAACTTAGACTCGACAAGCGTTCCAACGCGCTATCCCGCACCCAATTTGGACATAGGAAAGGAAATTAAAAGTGGGTTTTAAGTGGAACTATGCTTTTGGAGACCGGTGTTGTGCTTTTGGCTTGGCGTTGCGCTTTTGGTAGATTTTCCCAGTGCAAATTTACACTACTGCGCTTTTGGCCTGGCATTGCGCTTCTGAGCGGTAGCACTGAGCTTTTGGTAGGGGAGCTCAAAAACCTTCGTACCCTCAAACAAACTCCAAATTTCTCTCTCCTTTCATCATTACAAGTAAGTGGCCATCCCTCACTTTGGTTTTAATTTCCAAATCCAATCTATAATCATCATTTTCCATGTTTTATAAAAAATACACCCTAAAATCTCCCTAATGATGCCTAAACCATAAATCCTCACTATTCGTCCTAGCACCTATCCCTACATCTCCAAATTCCCCTATCCCTATTCCCCTATCAACTTATCCCTTTTTCCCCTTACCCCTATTCCACATTATTCCCATTCCCTTTGTCCCTCTTCCCCAAGAGAAAATCTCAAGCAAATAAACCCTCCCTCTCATTTCCTAGTCACAAGTTCATATCCCATCCCCTCATTCCTAAAACACTTTCACTCATCCCCTTCATACAACCTCAACCTTGCAAACATAGACTAAGAGGACTGAGACTATGAGGAGGAGGTAAACACAAGCAGTGACACCTCATCAAAAAGATTAGGCAACAGAGAAAGCCATAAAAGGGAGGAGGATAGGCTTAGGATGCTAGTTGAAGCTTCCTTGGCTCATCAGAGCACATGATGATGGTGCTTCTCACCAATTTTGGGTAAATTTGGAGCAAATTTTGAATTTCAATACACAGGAAAACTTCCTAAAAGCACAACGCCACCGACGCTGCGCTTTTCCTAGGGGAACCCAATGAAGAAATGGTTTTCATTTTTGGATTTAGAGTGATGAGCACATGCACCCTAGAAATTTTCAAATTTTTTGGGGTAGAACTGGTCCACCAAAAGGTCAAAAAATACCCTAAAAATGATGTTTCTGCCACTTTTTGGACACATAGAAGAAGTCTTGGGAGAATCAAGTTTTGAGGGGTCAAATGAGCTTCAAATGCATAAATTCTAGGTGTTTTGGAAAGTATAATTGAATTTATTTCCAATGAGCTATCATGGGCTCAATTGTGATGCCGAGAAGGCCTCCAAAAGGGACTTAAAAGTGGCACTATGCTTTTGACCAGCGGCGTTGCGCTTTTGACAGTTTTTGCTCAGTGTTGCTATTTTTCTAGTTTCTGACTATAATCATGGATTCTATCTCATGGAAGATGATTTACCATTGTAAATGATGACTTGGCATGTAATTATGATAGAGAAATAGTGATAGAGGGTAGATTCACTACTTTAGGAGTTAGTTTGAGCTCAAATGAATCAGTTTTTCACTTTTAGAGGCAAGTTGTTAATGATGCCTATATTCTTGTTTCTTGTTCAGTATCAGTTAGATTAGCTCCTCATACTAGGGATTCAACCCCTGAGGATTGGAGGAGGTGGAATTCATGTCTATATCTTCTTCTTCTTTCTCGTTGTAAAGGGTTGGACTCAGTTGGATGCTCATACCTTGATTGTACACCTTTGTAAGCAGTTTGGCAGGGGATTAGTAAAAATTGCAGCTATTTTTATGGGATCCCTATGGTATGGAGTTTTAGTACAGTTTCTTCTTCTGTGATTATATGTTTTATGTATGCCATCAATCATTTCATTGCTTCTAGTTGAATGTTTTCAAGTTTGATAGGTAGAATTCATTGCATCAGTGCTCTACCTTGGGAAACCATTCACCATTTCATGTTTTCTGCAGTCTAGGAAGGATTCAAGGTTTTTGCATGCCCTTCTTAGCTTCTCAACCATCTAAAACATCTTACCACATCAAGCTCTTGAGTGCTAAATCCTATGCCTACCTTTCCCCTTTGAACACCCTACAATTCTGACCTAGTTCCCTAGACCTAAACTGTCCAACTCCTCATGATCCGGAAAAAACATTCGTGCTACTATACCTAGCCTAAAATCCTTTACTTGATCCAGTCATCTTGATTGAGATATTTACAGAGAGAGCCCTCTCCCAGCGTAATAGGGGTAACTACTTGGCTAAGCCTTGTTTGTGATTACCCTGGCATTGCCTTCCATCAGCTTGAGGTTCAATCCAGGTGATAATAGGTCGCACCCCCAAAATAGGCTCCATGCCACTGGAACTCCTTAGTCACTCCCATAGGCCTTCCTACCAGTGACTAGGGCTTTCACTCGCTCCCATAACCTTGTCATGCAATCGACTATGGTAGAGGATGCTCAAAATCATATTTCTTGTGCTTATAACCTGCTAACACTTGCTCCACTAGTTGATCATCATCAGTAAGTCCTTAGGAAGCAACTCTAGCCTCTGCAACACTCCAGTAATCCACTATAACAACTCCATCATTTTCACAAGTCAAACTACGTTGAATTGAATGTCATCCATCAGTTGTTCCAACACTCAAACCATCAAGCTTTACCACAGTTACTCCAACTTATGTAACCATCAATGAGATGCCTTGCAATGGATCATACAAGATGAAACTGATCCATACACACACCAGAGACCATAATCATAGCTGTCAACTAGGTGTGACAGTCCACATCCTGCTCACCATACACAAGCCAACAATCTGCACTAACATCTGCAACTATCAAGCTAAGGTTTTCAACCAATGCACAAATCAACTACCATCTCACTATCATAAGCCCAGTAATTGTACATTCAATTGTGTAGCAACTCATCCATACACACACACACCAAATACCATAAACTAGTCAACCATATGCATATGCAATCACATACTATTTGGTTGACATCAATGCCAACCAAACAACTGATCCATAATGCCAAAAATCTCCCACTTTGGCATTCATGGAAACCCCAACTAAACCAACCAAATGCACTAACATATGCAACTATCAAGCTACGGTCTACAACAAATGCACAAGTCAAGTATTGTCTCACTAACATAAGCCTAGTAACTGTACCAATCAACCATGTAGTAGCTCATCCATACAAACACATCAGACATCATAAACCAATCAACCATATGCATACAATCACATTCTACTAGGTTGACGTCAATTCCAACCAAACAACTGATCCATAATCCCAAGAATCTCCCCCTTTGGCATTGATGGAAACCCCAGCTAAACTAACCAACTGCACTAACATATGGAACTATTAAGCTAAGGTCTACAACCAATGCACAAAGTCAAGTACCATCTCACTAGCATAAGCCCAACCAGTGTACCAATACACTATGTAGCATCTCATACATATACACACACACTAGAGATGATAAACCAATCAACCATATGCATACACAATCACATACTACTGGGTTCACATCAATGCCAACCAAACAACTGAGTCATAATTCCAACAATATTCCCCTTTGGCATTGATGGAAACCATTGATGGAAACCATAACTAAACCAACCAACTGGTCTTTTAAAAACATCTCCTTCACTCCCCCTTTGACATCAATGGCAAGGGGTTGACCTCATCCAAGTAAGTATAGCTGAAAGGACACTACTTCCCCTAGACACTAGTTGTGTCTCAACAAGCAGCAACAACCATAACTTGCTCTGTCCTGAAGCATCAACAACATACTCAAGTAATAACTCCATCTACATGGACAACACTGTCAGGTCAACTCAAACAACAACAACAAACTATATCCATCAACATAGTGTGGAAAACAACATACCATAACCAGTGAAAATAGAAACACATCATATACATTAGCAAGGTCAAGTCATAATGCATCAACAGACTACAACACTCCTCATGGCAACATGGCACCAATCAATAGTAGTAATATCTCTCTCTCTCTCCCCTAAAGAAACAATAGAAAGCTCTCCATGAATGCCACTCTCAACCAACAACAGCAGCACTCAACTCAGTAACAACATGACTAACAACAACAAATACCATGAGTAGTGTCACTCTCTCCATTAGCAGCATAACATAACCTTCAACAAAATCTAATGTGAGAAAAAAACGCATCATAAGCAACAACATCACTCAGCTCATCAGTACCAACCACATCAAATTCACTCTCATCCAAACCAACAACAACATAGTGTAGTTGGAGCAACAATAAACATATTTGATCAAAAGAAAAATATTGGATATGCTCCCCCTAAGCATCATCATCTTGTAACCAATGCCTTCTGGTTGAAGGCTACATCACAAGGACCAAGGGAATGGCTATACAATATGATTGATATATAGTACATCACATAAAACAACACCCATCAACCCATATGAATGGTTTCCCTCATCAATGAATACTAGACATCAAGACTCTCTCTCCAACATGGCCATGGCCAATGATATACAATACAATGTAGTACATGGTTTAATAATGAGATACAATGCTATAAAAATGATTATGACATGATATATAATATCCCAAAGATGGCTGTAAAAACTCATAACAAATGCCAACTTGTCATGACTCATAACCTTCCTATCACCAACTCATGACAACATGAACTCAATGAAATGAATACTTGACTACATGCCTTCATAAGAAAAATACATGACTAATAACTGATGAAGTACAATATGAATCATGTGGTTGTTAAATGACCAAAACTTAGGACCACAACATGACCAAAACTTATGATTCTCCCAAAGACATACTCAAACAAACTCCTTGACCAACACTACACACATTTTGGCCAATCAAGAAGATGATGAATGATCAACAATATATAAATCTCATCATGCATACAACCATCCAAGTGCATAAGATAAAGCCATCATATAGCAACAAATGAAGTGATAGCGTCACTAACTGATCATCATGAGATATGAAATAGTGAGAAATAATAGCATATAACCATGACAACAATTGAGCATCATAAAACTTCAATATGTAGTAGTAGCATAAATATAACTCATGTACTTCCAGCAACAAAATATGACCATCATCTCACATCATCCATAATGCACTAACCAATACATATATATGACAGTAGCAATAGGCATGTCAAAAAATGTCCATCATTTGTAGCAGGAGGAAATCATCCACTCAAAGGTAGCAATAATCAAATCAACACATCTCAATATTTCTATGCTTGAATATTTCCCTTCAATTCTTCATACATTCTCTTGATTTCTTTTCCAACTCTAATCTCTTGTGCTAATAATCCTCTAATGTTTCCATTAACTTTAGTTTACTAGAATCACTCAAATATGCAATGTTTAACCCTACTCTAATACCAAAAGTTGATGCCAATGCATCCTTTTATCCTCTCTAATGGTGGCCAAATTCATTATGGATTGATATTTGATCAAACCTACTTGGACTCCAAACCCCTCGTGTGGGATCTTATTGATCCCATAATCATGACTATGGATGGGTTCGAATGATATGTGCATCGCTCTATATTAGCACTATACAAAACTCCCCACAACCTCCTTAATATTAATCACATTTTCATTCGACAGTGCTCTCATTCACTTTCCACTCCCTGTATAAGAGTCATACATAATGACTCATCTCACACACAATCCAAAAATTCTAAACCCCTCAGTACCTAAGCTTAACTTAAAACTATTATATAACCATGGTCATGTCCAAGGGCTTAACTCCAAAGGTGCTTAGGAATTTCATCCATTCCAGTGGGCACTTTGGAATTATAACCAAGACTTGATCAAACCTAAAGTACATTCCACATATCCAAAATTTGAGTGATCTAGTTACTTGGTAGTCCCTTAAAATATCACACTCCTGGATGTTTTTTTCAACTGGATACAACTCCTTGACTTGGATGTATCCACATCAACCCAAATCTATTCACCTTAGTTTGGACCTATTCATTACATGGATAAGTTTGATGCACTTACCAAAACTGCAGGGTTCACATATGAAATGATCTGCCCACTTGATGGTATGTGGATTGAATGATACTTGAAATTCTTTGAGGACTAGGATATGTATAGGGCCCTGATTCATCTACCCATTCCCTTCATCCAGATGTGTCTTGGCCCAAATGCAACCCATTCAAAAAATCTTAATTAGGGGCCTATGGATCTGTCCCCTCACTCAACTTCCCACTTGACTTAATAACTAGATACTCTATGAGTTGAAATAACTTAAAAGGTAACCCACCTTTATATTTTGCTGAGCCTCTCTTGAAATTCCTCACAAACATGACTTCTTCTTCATTAGTTTCACAAATGGAATCATCATGCTCTTCTTGGTTTCTTATCTTCTTTGAATGTTGATTCTTTTGCTACATACTTTCCATTTAATATTCTCATCTCATAGGAAGTAAGGATGCAAAGCAATTTGTCAAGAGTGAGAGTGTTTATATTGTTCATTTTTCCAATGGCTGAAAACTTGGCATTAAATCTCTTAGGAAGAGATATAACCCCTTTTGAACTACTACAACTTCATCCTATTTCTCATCAAGGCCTCTTATAGTGTTCATAACCTCATCAACTCTTAAAAACTATTTTGCAATATCTTCATCATCATGCATCCTTAAACACTTGAATTTCATTCTAAAAACATGAAGTTTATCTTTCTTTACCTTGTTTTCACCTTCATAGTAGCTACTCATCTCATCCTAGTTAGCTTTAGCCAATGTGCAATCCATTACTTTGACAAGTTATGATTTGGGTAGCCCAACAAGAAGGGCATTCATGGATTTAGCATTGCATGTGAACTCCATCTTTTGATCTTTTGTAATTACTGTTGTAGGCTTTTGACATTCTTATTCCACAACATCCCATGCATCATCTCCAAGTGATTTGATGTATGTTTTCATCCATGATTTCTAAAAACCATGGTTTGTTCCATTGAACATAGGTGTCTTATTGGTGAATCCTCCTTCTCAGTTTTCCATGGTCCTTGATCCTTTTTCTAGTAGTTTAGCTTATATGAAGTAATTTTCTCCAATACCAATTATTAGAAATCAGGAGATAGTGAGAGGGGTTGTGAATTATTATCGTAGGAATTTTAACAAATTTCTTTCACTTGTAACAATATTAGGATATTGTAAGGCTTCAACCATTAATTCATATGAGCATGACATGAACCAACATGAAAAGCACAAATAACACACAAATATTCTTCAAACTTTACTTCAATTCCTTCAAAAGGCAAGCTACAAATTTCTCTTGCTACAACCAGCAAGAAGATATAACTCTGTAATTTAACTGCTACAACTAAATGGAGTAACAACAACAAAATATTTACCAGCACCAACTGGAAGGAAATATAACCCATGATCTATAATCTACAACTTGCTTAACATTAATAATTCATCTTTCATCCATTTTCAAACTAGAACCATAAGTTCCAACTCAAAAATTAATTAATTTTCCTCTCAAAAACTCACCAACACACCCTTAGAAATCTTTTATTATTGAGAAATTCATCGCCTACACCAGTAGCAACTCAACACATACTCTTCAGCATCAGCCACCATCTCACTCAATCGATTATTTGGTAAATTTAGCTTCTTTTTCCCTTTAGTTATTCCTACATGCATAAATATTTTCTTAACTCATTTTTTCTGTTGTTTAAAGCTCAATATTTGAGTTAAATAGAGTTAAAGTTCTTGACTTTCCCTTTCTGAATCTTAGCTAAGTTCACCTCATCCTGATTTCTTCAAGTTTTCTTGTTGTATTGATGTTTAATCACGTTTAATCATGAGTTTTGCATCTATAAATATCAAATTCCATTTCTGAATGTTGTTCTAAACTCAATCTCTGAGTTAATATGCCTTAATGTGCTGAAGCAATAAATTTTGGAGTTTTCATCAAATCTTAGTAGATTTTTTTCTATTTCTAGTGCTTTTCTAACTTTGGCTCAATTACTAAATCTATCTTTAATCTTGTTAATCCGTCGAATTTGTCCTTAAGCCTCTGACATTTTGTATTTTGGCTCCTTTGGCCAATAATACTACATGTTGTCACCTCTTCCCCTGCCCTTGAGTGCTTAATAGTAAACTTCACTAGCCCTTGTTTGTCACTACTACATAAAACTTGTCCTTATGCTAATTCTTAGCCCCCAACACCTTTTATCCCATCACTTTTGTTTGTGAGTATTTCAAAACTTTCAGTGGTCATGCCATTGGGTCGATGTGTCCCATGGGGCTACTTGCAACTTATTTTTCATTGGTCGCCATTGCCACTATGTACCACTGACATGTTTTAGCCCTTGTACCCCGGAAGTCCTTTTTTGCACTCAAAACATTCCTCTAGGGTGAATCCATATGGATGACGTGTCCTAGTGGGGTCTCCCTCCACACCTACTAGCCAATCATTTTCATGGCGTGCTTATCTATCCCTAACACTTACTATGTCAGTCCAATCCCTTGTCATCCTACTAGTTCCTCCTCTATGCAGTTCAAATCCCTCTAGGATCAGTCCATTAGGATGATGTCATATGTGGCACGTGGTGTCATCTGAGTGGTGACATGCATTCATATTTAACCCACTAGGGTACTTGAAACACCCATAAACACCTGCCACATTTCCACCTTTGATTGGGCCACGTTATGTTGGAATCATCATCAACATAGTCGTCCATTTGTCTACTATGGGCCAATGACATTGTGCCACCTGTCTGATAGAGAGGAGAGAGAAGGAGAATCTTGGTCCTTTGTTTTTCATTAATTTCCTTTGTTAATTTTTCAAAGGAAAACCATCAGGATCAAGCCTTTAAGTTGATGTCATGTTGCCCGACTGTCGGAGAAACCAAACTGTGGTTTGTGCAACCCCCCTACATGGTTTATGGTTTTGAGAGGGGGGGAGGGGTGTAGTACAATCAACCTCCTGAATTGATCACGTGATCAACATTATGGGAAAATCGCCCATTGTTTGAGTCCCTTTCACTTTAACACTTGGACCCACTGACCCCTGCACACTACCGCCAATGTGTCAGTGGAGAATCATGGACCTTGATCTCCCACTGGACATGCTCATATTTAATGATCACCTGTAGGGATTGTGTCATCTCAATCCCTCTTTTGTGCACTCTTTGAAAACCTCTGAGTTACTCCTATCCAGATGAGTTGTATGGGGGTCTCCAATAGAAACCAATAAAAATTCTTCTTAATTTGTGTTACGGTCTACCACATTTGCCCGACCTTTTGTATAATAACTCTGCTAAAATTCCCTACCAATTTGGGCACACTGCCAAACATAACATGCTCCAATGAGTCCTCCAACAATCACTTAGGTTTTCCACTTTGACTTTTGGGGTCCTATCTTTAACTGACCATAACCTCTAATCCAAGAGGTCATTTTCAATATTCCACATACCAACGAAAAGCTCTTTCAGAGCTCCATCCATCTTCTTGGGTTCCGTCTACTCTTGAGGTTATCTACTACACTATAAATGCCTTCAAAATCTTGGCACCATTCTCCATTAATGTTTATCTTCATTCTTCTTTACTACACATGAACCCCAATCACCTATGCCATCATCACTAACACTTTTGACACCCTTGCATCAATGAAAACATATTCATAATAGGTATGAAGGAAATGTATTATAAATATTTTCCCTCTATTTTGAAGATATTTCTCATGCATGCATATAGGGCTTAAGGATTTTCTACATTACTTGTGCCACCAAAGATGGTCTTTATAATTTTTTGCATGCTTTTAGACTTTTGTGTCTTTCAAAGGAAAATCCATCCAAGTTGTGCAAAAGTCAATATTGTAGGTTGTGAAAATTTACACAAACTCTTTTAATGTTTTTTAACAAATTTTTGTGGTGAACTTTAATAGCCATGGAGTAGATTTGTGCTCTATTCTTGTCTAATGGTGATGTTTCTTGATTATTGCTTAAATTTTTTTATGGGGGAACTTTATGTGATAGCATTGTATATTAATGTATGAGGGTAGGAGATACCATAATTGAAATAAGACATCATTTTTTTTGTTCCATATATATATATATA